>QLPD01002804.1:0-33006 GCA_003314085.1 Hymenopellis raphanipes
GGAAGTGGAGCGGCTCAATAGCAGTGTACTGCAGGGGAAGCAATACTGCGATCAGCTCATGGCGATAGGGAAGCAGATGGAGAGAGAGCACGCTAGCTATGTCCTGAGGTTGGAGAGGGAGCGTGATCAAGTGCGGTCAAATAACGCAGGCCATGCGGAAGAGCTGGAGAGTCGGGATAGTGAGATAGCACGGTTAAAAGCGCAGCTGGAGATCAAGGACAGAGAGGTTGGTGTCTTGCTTTTCGGTCTTTCTTTCTGCGCGCTGAGGCTCAAGTGTGTCGACAGAATAAACTGCAGCGTCTGAAGCTTAGGGCATTGGGAAAAGGTCCGCAACGCGTTAAACGCCACAGCGGTCGAGAGGAAGATGATTCTTTGATTGTGGAAGGTTGGTTCTACTGCACTTCTCTTTAACTGGGTGATGTTCATGAATGCCATATAGGTTGAAATAGTTAGACGTCGCCGCCTATTTTAAAGATACCCTTTGCATGTTTGACTTCGGATACCCAAGAAGTGACTATTCTGAATTCTCCTACGCTACGGTATGCCTCCGACAAAGTATCAAAATCTGAAAGCCTGCAAGGTGACCAGGCTCCGGGAGCATCATGCCTTTCCAGAAGGTTGTTGAATCTAATGCTCAGCAACAAAATGAAAAAGCCCCGATTTTCAAAGTCTCAGCTTCACGCGCATAGGAAATGGATAGTATGAGAATAGCAGATGATGATAACAACAATTATAGATATACAACTTTCTCAAGTAACGCCTCGACAACCTTTAAGTCATTCTTCTTCTTCTTCCTCAGACTCTGGCTCCTGAGGCTGTCTCCCAGCATACTCCGTATCGACAAGGGACCCTCCTCCGCTGCTCTGGGGAGCCGGGGCAGAAATATTGCGCCTGAAAAGGCGAGTCGTCGGAGGGGGTATCAGTGGTCTCCTAGCGTACTCCGTATCGACTAGGAATCCTGCTCCCCTAGGAAGCGCCGGCTCAAAAACATCGCGCTCGAACAAGTTGGTCGGCTGGGGCGGCGGCGGCCGAAACAAAGACATCTGTGGCGCAACTATGGACTCTTGCGCACGCGCGTGGCGTTCTTGGATTAATCGCATTAACGCTGCGCCTGACCTGTACAGTAATAGTGTGCGTTAGTGGATTGACAGATGAGAGGGTAGAAGTATACCTTTGTAAGCGGGTCTGGGCTTCTTCGACCGACATTACAGGCACCCGACCGCGCGCGCGTCCCTCTTCTAAAAGGCGCGCTCTGATAGCACTATGCAGTGTACTCGTTAGTGAGTGTTGAGGGACAGATGAGATGCTGAATTGTACCTTCCTGCGGCCTCGCCTGCTTGGCTGGAAGACGCGACTACGGTGGGAGCAGATGAACTTTTGATATTGTAAGAACATGTTCGCGAATGAGAGTATGAAGAACTGACCTCTGGCCGGCTTGAGTGGCTGGACGAAGAGATCCGATTCTCGTCCGGAGGCTGAACACACTGAATGAGTACCATTTTACAATTCAATGAACAATTCGACATACGGCCCATCACGTCTTGCGCTCTCACTCCTGCGGCTCCCAAAGTCTACCGCCAGCGGGTCATCCGAATCCGAGTCAGACCTACATCAAACCTTGGTCAGTTTCGCGTACAAGCTCAATGAGAAGGCACCGTACAAATCAGTAAAATCCGACATTGAGGCGTCGTCGTCAGACACGTCCTGCAGCGCAGGCATATTCATATCCTCCTCTGCCTCAAGTCTAGCGCGCTCCGCTTCTTTCCTATCAACAAAGGAGGCATCATGAGCAAGCCACTACACAAACCCACGCGACGCGCGACGTACTCTGCGATTTGAATACTCCAAAGCTTCATACCCATCTTCAATTTCGTTATTCGTTTTGTTGACTGAGGAGGAGGAGGCGCGATCTAATGAACCACCCATGAGCGAAGAAACGCGCCGTTATATATGTCAACGACGCGTGCGGTCCACATCGCCTCGCCATTGTGTCCTGGCCGCCATTGTCTATGGTCCACAGACGCGCTACCCAGAAAAGGCAATTGGCATGAATGGCGACGGTCAAAGTTCGAGATGTGGTCCTTGCGAATTTGATTTTCTGAAGTGGACGCCTCGGTATGCTCGGACATGAGGAAAGAACTAAGCAGTATGCATTGTGTCTATCCGCCGTTGCCTTTGTTCCAAAGGAGTAAAGAGCCTCGTCCCGCAAGAACGAGCTGTTGATTGTGTCCTGCACCTCGCTGCAGATTTAGGGTATCCCTTGACCATGAATGAGCTCGTGTTTCTAGCAGTGAAAGAGGCAAGAAGCAAAGACGTTGAAGTGATCGAATTGATCACAAACACAATCGCTCTGTTCAAATCGGAGCCCATCCACTGTACTATTCGTCCGTCGTCATGAATTGTAAAAATGAGAAATGGCGCATTAGGGTTGCACAGGATACCTCGAATATCGTCGTGTTCGATATTTAATTGGTTATTAACACCCAACCAAGATGTTTTCAACCCTGATGCAGTCATGTCAGCGGTGATGTGGGCGAGGTGGGGTGGGATTGGTGGGGGGAGGGTGAGTAAAGAGCCACTAGACCATATAGATACTTAGAAGATCAGTAGAACTTAAACTGTACCATTTTGAAGCCACCATAGAGGTTTCTGAAGGCCTGAGAAGGAAAATTGAAATTTTGAGGAAAATACGCCACATTTGCGCCCTAAAACTCACCAAAAAGCGAGCCACAGTACGCAGCTGCTCCAGAGAGGCTCGAACTCTCGACCTTCCGATTGTTAGGGAGTGGGTTAGGGACATAACAGTCGGACGCTGTAACCAACTCAGCCATGGAGCATTCAAATTGCCTGTTTTCATGTCTCATAACAAGTTGAAGGTGAATTTGTTCAATACACTGTAACCCACACTAGTCTAATTCACCACACTCACCCACTCCATTTCTACATCTACATCATGAAGCCACTTGCCCAATCCCACAGGGAAGTCCAGAGACTTGCGCGGAAGGTTCAGTGTATACGAGCCTTCGGCCGATGGGAATTCAAACGAGGGTATGAACCACGCCCATGCCAGGAATAGCTACATCGGTTTGTCAATAGTAATTCTCGAAATGCAACAGAACACGGCTGACCTGCCCCATATACAGCTTAATCCGTATCTCCCGCTTCGCGTCCACGATGACTTCTGGCGACTTCAACGTGTATACCTTTAGCTCACCGTCCAGTACCTAGGACGGATGTTAGTATATAGAGAGTTGGAACACTGAAAGTCACCAACAGCTTCCTTCTCCTCCATCTTCGCAAACCGCCTCACCATCTTGCCCTTGTCCCACTTGCCCTCATGACCAAAGATCTCATGCCCAATCCGTCCTGCTCGATTAACATCCCCAACATGTGTTTCCAGAAGCTGAACCAACTCGTCGTCATACCGCGCCAAGCTCACAGTAACCGAGCCTCTGACGAGACGCGGAGGCGGGTACATTCGAAGCGTGATTTTTGTGATGCGCGCGCGTCCCGAGGGGGAGTCAGGCTGGGGTGAGAGCATGCGCGCGTAATAGTGCAGGTAACGCCTCTGGCTGGGTATGCTCACTCCCTGTTTGGCCTTCTTCCCATCCGTGACTGGTTTCATGCGACGGGAAGTATGTAACTCGAGAATACTGTGCAAGGCTTCGGTTGTTGTGTGGGTGGATTTAGAACTTTCGGTGGATGACCGCGTAGAAGACGGTATGGAAGAGGCGATCGTGGAAGCGAGGGTAGATGAAGGGACAAGGGAGCTAGCAGGAGTAACGGTCCCAATGGTGGATACAGGTGTAATTTGTTTCGGCGACTCAGATATCTCCTCAGTATCCGTGACATTTTGAGATTCTGATTGTTCAACGTGCGCCTCGTCATCGTCTTCAAGAGTAGGCACAGCATCAATGAGCTCGTCTGCCCGTCGATCAGCCGATTCGTCCGTCGAAGTAGCACGAGTCCTTTGGTCCATCGCCATCTCTAGGAGTAGATATGCGCATGCCATTGTCCCCGAACGACCTTTTCCAGCTGAATGCTCCAGCATCAATAATGGCCTGGTATTGTAATCATCAAAACACACCTTTGCAATGTACAACTGCGACCCTATCCTCGGAGCCCGCCAGCCATGTCCTTATCTCGGAAGCAATGAGAGGAAGATATGCTAAGGGCGGTGCATGGTGGTCTGGCCATGGCCACCTGCTAACCCGCCCATCAAATACGCTCTCCTCATATCCTCCCCCACTCTCATTAAGTGGACAAAAGTTCCACACCCAGAATGCCTTTCCATGGCGCTCAGTAAGGAAACGTTTAACGTCGGCGCGTTTGTTGCGGTAGAGGCCCTCGATACCTGAGGCGGGGTAGCCCATAATGATCAGGCGAGGGTTAACATAGACGAGATCCAACTCGACGTCGAGCTCAGCGTCGGTGAAACGCGCTTTCGGTCCAGAAACGAGGCGACGGATGTACGAGGTCATTGGAATGGTGGATGATTTGGAGATGGAAGGAGGAATTTAAGGCGCGGAGGCAAACGGACGTGCATCATGGTGGTGACGTCAAGAGCTGTGCTCGGCGCTCATCGACGCTCCGAGCTGGTCGACCGAGTGCGACGACAATCACTGTCGGATGTTAGATTGAACGCTGACAGGAGATGAAAGGCAGTGCGTACCTATGCAAGTGGCGTCATTATTGGCGAGGGAATAAAAGCACGCATTGTAAGGAGCCCAAAATCGTGAACATCTTTATCTTCGTCCAAGGTAACAATATACCAGTTGTATGTGCGTCCAACTACATAAGGACTAAGCCCTCTGTCGTTGTCGCAGATCCATGCAGTAATCTGCCTAAACATCACAGTCACCGTCGTGGAGAAAAGAATGCTCGTATCAACAATATGAATGGCGCGCCTTACTAAACCGATACTACGTTCGCTTGCAGTGCGCGCGCCACTTGCAGTAGAATGCCGTTGCGAGTCATGTTTAAATGACGCGTTAAAGCGTTAATACTTCCCTCTAAAGACATTCCGGACATTTGCGAGATGAACGTAACGAGCCGACACGCCAAGCAAGACGCGTTCAACTTGGACGGGAAGAAGGAAAAAGCGCATATCGCCCAAAACGGAGCGCTTAAAGTGCGACGACAATTACTGTCAGCTAAAATGGATGTTAGATTGAACGCTAACAGGAGATGAAAGGCACGTACCTATGCAAGTGGCGACATTATTGATGAGGGCACAGAATGAAGCATTGTAAAATCGTCTAGTAACAATATTCCAGTTGGATGCGCGCCCAACTACATAAGGACTGCCAAGTCCTCTGTCGTTGTCAGTCATCAGAGAGTCTAACGTTGAATGCTATAGAAACTCGCATCAACTATATCAAGGAAAGAGGCTCGTTTGACGATACTACCTTCGCTTGCAAGGCGCCGTAGCGAGTCCTATAACGCGTCAAAGCGTGAATTCTTCCTCACTAAGCGCACTCCAGACATTTGCGAGATGAACATAACCAGCTGAGCCCCGCAAGACGCGTTAAATTCGGACGGTCTGTGGTGGAAGAAGGAAAAAGCGCATATCGCCTAAAACGGAAGTAGAACCCTTAATTATCGTTTCTTGCAACGGACCACGATGTTGCCTCCCGGTCCCACTGCCTGAATCAATCTTGCGCTACTCCAGCTTCTGCGCCCGGACGTCGGCACAAATCAAAATCTGCGCGCACCCATTGGCTGCGCTTCCCTGCAGGTCTTTGTCGAAAAGCAGCCTAGGACTATGAAATGCGTATATGGGGATGCCATGACATCAAAAAGAACGTCGAATCGTGGAAAGTAACAGGATGTCATGGGTTCTTTCTCTGGCCAAGGACTTGCGAGCAGGTCAAGCTGCACAGCAGTTACTAGAAAGATACAACCTGTAGGCTCTAATGATTGAAGATGCAACATCTCTCCCAGATTATCATTATAGCTCCCGACGCGCGAGTTCATTTCGACCCCAAATTAATCAGAACTATTTTCCATCAGAAATTTTTCACATACGGGGCTACAAACGATACTTATAAGGGTGGAGGTCGCTGGATCCACGGGAACCCCCACCCACAAACCCACAATGTCCCTCACCTCGACTGCGGTGAAGGACTTTCTCCTGCAGCGCTCCTACCTGGAGCTTTCGCTCGGATTACTCGCCCTGCGCGTGGTGTATCTCGTTCTTGCGCGCCTGGTCTTCCATCCACTGCGCAAGTTCCCCGGCCCGCGTCTCGCCGCTTTGACGAATAAGTACCAAGCGTACTACGAGGTTTGGTTGGACGGAGGATTTGTGGAGCATCTTGAACAACTGCACACTATCTATGGCGAGTTCCATCTCTATACCCCTCTTAAAGTTATTTTAATCTAACGCGTTCTGCTCGTCCAGGGCCTGTTATCCGAGTGCGACCAAATGAGGTACGATACGGTCGAAATCACAGTTGGGAGAACTGAATAATCTTTCACTAGTTGCATTTCAGCAGCCCCGAGGCGTACTTTGCGATCTATCCTTCCTACTCAAAGTTCCACAAGGAGCCCGCTTTCTATAAATGTTTCGGCGAAGACGAATCGTCGTTTGGATACATCGACAAGCAAGATCACAAGAAACGGAGGGAGATCCTTAATCCCCTCTTCTCGCGACGTGCCATCTTGAAATTGGAAGGACTCGTTCAGGAAAAGGCTAGTCAACGTCGTGCATACCTTCGAATTTCTTACTTATACAAACGTTCAGGTCGACCTCTTCATTGAGCGTTTGACCACCGACTATACCTCCAAGCCCGCCAACCTATTCAGAGGCCTGCGCGCCGTAACCATGGACATCGTCACCGCCTACTGCTACGCGCACTCCTTCGAAGGCCTATCCGCCCCCAACTTCAACCACCCCATCCTCGTCGCCATCGAAAGCGCCATGCCGATCATGACCGCCACGAAGCACTTTCCCCTCCTCAACGTGCTGCACCTCCTCCCGGACTGGGCTACGAGCCTGCTGAACCCGGACATCGTGGGTGTCGTGCAGCTGCGCCACTTTTTGTCGAAGCAGATTGATGGGATCCTGAGGAATCCGGCGTCGTTGAGCCATATGAATCACGAGACGGTGTATCATCATCTAGTCACCCCGGAGCTGCTCAAGTCGCAGCAGGTGCCGTCGAAAAAGTCGTTGATGGAGGAGGTGAGTGCGTCTTTGAAGAAAGAGGTCAATGTTGATTGGCATATGTATCGCAGGCTTTGGCGTTCCTACTCGCCGGAACGGACACGACGAGCAATGCGATGGTCATTGGGTTCTTCCACGTCCTCAACAACCCGGCGATCAAGAAGAAGCTGGAGAGCGAGCTCTTTGCTGCGTGGCCGGACAGGGACATCCCGCTCTCGTACGAGCAGCTCGAGAAGCTGCCTTATCTCGTAAGTCAGAGACTTTTAGCGCTAGGTGGTTAGATGACTGATTGATTTTACTTTAGACTGGTGTCATCAAAGAATCATTAAGGCTAAGTCTAGGCGTAACCGTGCCCCTGCCCCGTGTCAACGATGCTCCTGTGGTCATCGATGGCGTGACCGTGCCGCCGAACGTGAGTCTAGTACGCGCTTTTTGCCGGTATCCTCAAAGCAATAATGTCTGTATCCAGAGCATCGTGAGCTCAGGCGTATCCTTCGTCCTCCTCAACCCCAGCATCTTCCCCGACCCGCACGCGTTCAACCCGGACCGATGGACGCACGGTGCGGATTCCAAGCTCCTCGACAAGTACTTGGTCGTGTTCTCAAAGGGACCGAGGAGTTGTATTGCTATCAAGTGCGTCTTCTCCAATCCAATAGTGGTATGGAGGTAGCTCACTCAGGCGATATGTAGCTTGGCGTGGGCAGAGTTGTATCTCATGTTTGGGTATTCGATGAGGAGGTTGGATATGGAGCTTTTTGAGACGAGGTAAGTGCGTTTCGCAAGGACCCCTGGGCGATGCTGATCATCGAATGAAATTTACAGTGCTGAGGATGTTGCGTTCCGGTACCATACGGTTCCTGTGTGGCGCGGACGGCCGTTACAGGCGATGATTAGGCCTCAGACTGCATAATCGTCTGTAAGCATGTGTGTATATATACTAAATGTGAGGTAGTATTTTATTTTGCTGTTTGACACATTGCCTCGTCACAGCCCAACACCTACAGTAATTCACACTCGGATACATTCGTTTACCCTCTCCGAGCAGACTTGGCCTTTTCAAGGCTCGGCTACTATTTGACCGGATGATACTCGGGTTCGGCCAAACACACCTTGCGACCTCTGTTGGATTTCCAACCAAGTCGATTTCGAGATTTCGTTCGTTCTTTTTGGGTTTAGCCCCGATCTTGATGCAATCGAGCGGATGCATTCGTTGTCTCTCTCTCTCTTGCCGTCATTGAGAGGGCAATCTAGCTGCTTTGTTGGGATTGCTGACCCCCATCATCTATTCATCAGATGGGTGCCCTACTCTCTCGCTTGAAACTCTCGGCGGCCCATCCAAAATCTCCCAGTGATGATGTCCAAAGACTTGCATGGTGATCTCCCTGCCCCAGCTGTCGGAACGCCCTCCTTGTTCAACTTTTCTCCCTCGTCACTGTACCAAGCGTCAGCACCGCAACACGAAGCAGGCCAGCCAATTCTACTATCTCCTCTGTATCTCCTTTATGGCGTTTTATTCGGTGACTCTGGGAGATTCACGATACTATCTTCTAAGATATCGCGAGGCCCCGAAGGCGTTCCCATGTCATACCAAGTTGTGAGGGTCTTTCATCACGAGGCATGCCCATGATCCAGTCACCGTCAACTCCGCCGGCAACTTGGAGGGCACGATGACCGAAGTTTCTGTAAACTTGTATGGGGACGGGCGAGGATACTTGGCTGAACGGGGATATTTCGAATTCGTGAATGAGGAGGCGGGACAGGGCAGGCCGCGTCTCTACAGTGTCGAAATTGGAATGGACTTGTCACTGGGTACGATCTATGCTTTTCTAGCAGTACTACTACATGGCATGCGATGCAGACTGCTCATCTAATGCGATTATCCTTAAATCAAACTCTAAAATAGATCTTTGGATGCGCACAAAATGCGAGCGCCAGTGAGGGCGATTACGCCCTGGCAGAACATCACTCGAGTGGTGACGAAAGTCTGATTTCTGTAACCACCCGAGACAGTACCACAACATGTTGTCTGCTTTAAATATGGACACCATGGTCAAAGCATGGTGCTGGCGCTCGCGCTCGATCGAGTTGATTCAGATATCCAAAATACATCGCTCCCGTGTCAATATTGTCATTATATCCAAATTGTTCTCTCAAAAATTCACCGAGGCAGCGATTCGTGAGTTTGTTTGTTGCTGGCCCAGGGCTGTACGTGGATGTGAATCTTGATCAGAATGTAGGATGATGGCGAAGATGCCCTGGTGTCAGCCGAGTAGATTGCAGTGTCTGATATCTCCGACGCCACAGCGAGATGGGGAGCGTGGGTGAACAAATCCACGGTGCAAAGGATATGCCAGGATGGGAACAATGAGCAGGTTTATGAAGTAATTGAGATGCAGGGCCGGCGTTGTCGGTGACATGGGATGTGGCTGGACGAACGCAATCAAGAAGGAATGTTGATCACCTGCCGTCTCCTGCCGAATTCGAATTCTCACGGCATCTTGGGCCTCAGCGAAGCTCACTGAGCGTCAATCAACTTGGAAGTTCTTTACCACTGACAGATTCGAAAACAGCCCATGTTTGGGCTGTACACGATCTATCGACATTAGATAAATATGTTTGTAGGGAATATTGCTATCCATCGCCTTGATGCTCGATGAGCATCGACGAGTTAACATTCCAATGTTGACACGTACGGTATAAAGACTGACCACATCCGGGGCGTTGCCCAAGTGAAAGGAGAAAGGGACAAGTTGGTATACGTACTTATGTGCTGTATTGTTAAACTTCAGTAACAGTTCACTGGACTCAAACTGGACTAGTATTCTGTGGTGCCGATGGTCGTGGGTAGACCCCCGTGTGCCGATGACTAATACTCTGCTGCCTAAATAAGATAAGAGAACGGGCTTTCGGGGCCATCGGGGCCGCTTGATCGGGGGACGATCACGATCGCGTTTTCCCAGTTAATGCGTTTTCCTTGAGTTGATGAAAGCCTTGCTTTCCCTTCGCGCAAGTCCAATGTTGGTATCCGGGGTGGAAGAATAGCTACTAGCTATATGTACGTGAGCGTGTTATTAAAACCCATCGAGTTGCCAGTGCCCGTTGAGCGTACTCATGTCTTACTTCACCGTCGATCCTACCCTTCTAGGACGCTACTCAAGCGCTAATGACTTGTATCCATCTCTGTCTACACCAACGAGAACTCAGTCTAGGCTCGACAACAGCAGTGCAATCCGAAACGTTTACCCCTTCGCCGCGAGAGATACTTCTCCGTAGTAAGTTGCGTTCTATCGACGTAACGTAACTCGCCAATCTTATAAAGTCCCAGTCTTGCATATAACGTTCCGTCCAACGACTCTTTCACAGCGCAACACAGTGCGTCAGATTTGATGTATTGTAATTACTAGGCATTCGACTAAATCATGACCATCGGTCAAGATCAGACTGTCTACAATGATTCCCAAGTCTTCCCTCACGTCCATAGCGAATCAGAAAATCCTTCAACTCTTCAGTATGGTGAGCACGGTTTCATTCGCGGTCAAGTTAAGCACATTTATTGAAATTATACCATGCAAGATCCTTATCATGGCAACAAGACTGCTTCAGTGGGAAACATGTACAGCAACTCACACTCAGATACAATCGTTTCCCCTCCCCTCAACAATGGCGACAATGTGCCTCTTATTCCTTCTTGGCCTCAGACCTCAACTCCAGCCAAGGAAGAGGGGATCATGTATGAACAGACGCCAATCGCTACCTCTTCATCGGGTGGGGCGCCTATCCAAAATCAAGCTGTAACGTTCGCGGACTCGTCGTGTGGCAACTCCTCCGCCGCGCCTGAAGTAGGCGTTGAAGCGCCTGCTTTGCTCAACTTTTCCACGTCGTCGCCGTACGGCTTCGACCAAATGCGTGACGACGCGCTACCTTACGCGTCGGAACCGCGATACGATTCCAATGTTGGCAGGCACCCACCAGGTGCCGGTGGCTCCTTTCCACCTCATTCGGCACTAGTTCGGGAGATTCAGCGGCCCCGGAGAGCTCGTGGTAGAGCACACGATGCGATTCAGAAAAGACGTACTGGGCCCGCATCATACGTCTGTTCAGCTTGCGGACCGACGGTTGACTTCACAACTTCAGCAGCGCTTAAAAGTGGGTGCATAATACCATGGTTGCCATTGTTGACTGTAACAAATTCAAAGTGCATATTGAATCTTCGCATCTGGGCATAGTTTTTCAGTGCGAGAAATGCCCAAAAACCTTTGCTCACCGGTCGTCTCGGGCACGACATCAGAGCAAGTGTACAGATGCTGGACAAGAGCGTGATACGTTCCAAGGACTGCATCTTCAATGAGGGACGTGGATGCAGCGACAAATGAGGAACTGTATTATACGTACAACCGAGTTCGACATTATCGAGTATGGCCCGCTGGCCAAGTAGTTCAATAGGCAATAGGCAACACATCCATACGCGAATATTTGCGTGAATAGACGCGCTTGGGAAAGAGAGAGCCGGTCCAAGTTGAAAAGAGCTAATGGGCACGCAGATACAGTCCCCGGGACATCGAGAGTGATAGCAACTTGAGTCTTCCAAGAAGGACCATGAGAGTATGAGAAAAAGAGCGGTGCCTGAGTTGAGCCAGCTTTGATCGTGTTTGGTCGTTGTTCTGGTTTCGATCGACGTCAAATCCACGTTGGTCGCCATGGCTCCCACCCATACCCATCCCGCCCCTCCAAAGTATGTCAAGCTCCCACAGGCCCAACCGCCCAAGATTTGTCTGTTCCGTGGGCTCCTGAGCATGAGATACTTTAAATGTTCCAGGAAACTTCAAGCTGTGTTGTATGATTTCCTTCCCTCTTGCCCTTGAACTCATTATTTGACACCCTTCCGGCTGACCTTTTTCACAATGTTTTGACAATTGAAGCCTCCATTAGAGCCGCGCGTCGGCCGTCATATCACGTCTGACAATATCTCCCCGACGTTATGCGCCATGGAGTGCTTTTTATCGGCCTCAAGCCTATCACTATCAAGCATTCGTAGACATGTCCTCTGTCACTACCTGTTCGTGATCCCAGTTTCTATCCTCGCATTTGAATTGCAATGATCCCATTCCTCGACGCAGACGCTCTAGTAGTGGAGCTGCAAGCTTCATAAACACAGCTCGTCCTTCCGAACTCGCGTTCACTCGTGCTGCTTTTGTGAATCATCTAGCGCTTTAATGTGTCGCTTCTTGCAATGCTACGGGATGTCATTCCGCAGTGAAACGCCAGATATATACAGAGCCGTAAGCACCTTTGTCTGCCGGTGCTCCCCTTGGAGGGCTATCCGAGTCGACGACGCTAAATACTCTCATCCTGGTACGTCGCAGTGGCCTACGGCGGCGACGACACACCGCACGCGACCTTGAAAACTCTCATGCTCAGTTGTTTCTGGAAAATCCCCTCACAACATATCCTCCTACAGTGTATTCCCGTACAACTCCTGGAGGGCGGGAGAAACTCCTTATCTGTAGTATACTACAGCAATGTCTGGTGCATGCGTCTGTCGATATTTCTGGGATGCCGGCCATAAGTCAAGCCCATACATACGTCGACTTTTAACTCCAATCAAGATTCAAAATGACCCGCCCAAACTGCTTCCAGATCGCGAGTTCTGACCTTCTGAGATGGGTACCCGATGCGGGTACCTGCGAATGACTCGCACATTTTCTAACAAATTTTATAGATTTTATGGAATTCAACCTCGTCGTATAACGGTGTTCCCCGCGTCACTGCAACAACGCCTCATTGGTATGAGCACGACAAAACCCGATCCAAGGACAAACAATATCTACATGTAACAGACTGTCTACAGTATGTACTGAAGGTCTAATGTATCAAGAAATCACAGAGAAGGCAAAATCATACACTCAGGCAAGCAGTCCCTGAAAAGCACATCCAACCTTTAGTCAATGAACTTCGTCCAAGAAGGATACTCATCAAAACCTACAGCAGACTTGTGCTCCGTCGCCGAAGCAAATGGTCGGATATAACCCTTTGGAATAGAGGCACGTCGGATCGTTGTACTGGTAAAACTCGGGCGAAACGACAACAGACTGGAGTTGACGTCGAGCGGTAATGGAGGCGTAAAGTGCATCGCGACCTGGGTGAACGCGGATGGTGGCTGGAATTAGTCTTCATCTTGCACTTCAACAATAGCCTCAGTACATTGCGCGCAGACTTTGGGTACCATGAATAAGGACAAGAAGACGCCGGGAAAATGAACTTACTCAATGGCATAGGCCCGACCACTTCGCCTTGGGTAGGAAGGAGTTCTAGTGAGTAGCAAGCGTCGAGTCCGGGTCCTCAAGACCACTCGCGACACGTACCCGACGGTTCGGGTATGGGTAACCCATTGTTTTGCCCGCGAGTACGAAGCGCGTAGCGGTTGTACCCGTATCTATGAATCATCAGCGGCAAACGAAAGGGTGAGAGAGAATAACGTACCATCTTCGGCGAGGGAGTAAGTTTACTACTCTCGACTTCTTCACCTCTCGGCCTGTCTTGCCAAAGTATCTCCCGGATTCGAATGACCAGTGCAACGATCCCACTATCCAATCGACCAAGCCCTGCACATATATCCCAACGTCGCGGTCGACCTCCGGCCCCACGACGGCAATTGCGCCCGGTCTATTGATTGTCTCCACAACTCGCCCGCAAAGTCGACAGCCGCTTGAAGATCCAGGCCCCGCTCATTCATCCAACCAGGATCATATTATGCGTGTCGCCCTTGGACTCCTTAACATTTACGAGAAGAGATCCTAAAAGCGGGAAAATGAATTAAAATCTTGTAAAAGTGAACCACATACGTTTGACCATGTTACCAGGTCGTTGGCAGCCTCGCCCAAGCTGCGGATGAGCGGGTGGTCCATGACCTCGTCCGGGATATCAAGATTGTAGACATATTCTATCAGTACGAACGACGTCTTGCATCCTGCGCGCGGATGTTTGGTAAGAAGACAGACGAGTGACATGTAGACAACGCGACCTACCTGATGTGTCCCGGCGAAGAGCAATATATGATTCAAGATCAGGGATCATTCCCGCTTGATGATCTCTGGCTTTCTCCGTTACACTCTGGAAGAAGAAATCGAATGTCTCGATGACCGTTGTTGAGTACCCGGAGACGCGGTCTGGATGAGACGACGCCAATAACTAGGAAGGGTTTAGTGTTCTGTATGGGTGGCGGCGGATAAAGCATGGGTGACTCACTCCTTGGTCATTTTGGAAACGCGCGCGGGAGATGTGTAGGAATGGGGATGGTAGAGGGTGTTGAGCACGACGTCTGCGGTGGTTTGGGTGTCACGTTTGTCCATGTCGTCAGAGGTTGTCGAGATGGAAGAGGTAGGCGAGGAAATCGTTGCAAACGCGCAGCTGAGGGCAGCTGGCCTTCGGGTGACACATGGATGTGAGGAGTCCCGCCTTTAATCCGTGGTAGGTTGTTGCTGTGGAACAACCAACGTTTGACCCCCGAGCAAATGCGCAGGGGCTGGCCGACGTGCACGATAGTTGGGACAGACGAACTGAATTATGGTGAGAGGAGCGACGGCGTGAGGAGAGGGTGACGGCGACGAACAGAGTGGCTTGGGGGCCGCGTGTGCGCAAAGATAGGCTACGATGAATGAAGATGGGCTACGATGAATAGAGTAGCATACAATGACCGCACCGTTTGAGCTGGGACGCGTCCGCGACGCCGTGCACCTGGCGATGTGAGCACATTTACCGCCTTCATTCAGAAGCAGCGGGGCCGCTGGGAAGCCAAGCCCATTGTCCATTGGTGCTGCCTCGCTTGTAAGGGCTTACGCGTCGCGAACGAGCACCAGAATGCACCCCGGAACGTGTCCGAGGGCGCAGCGGCTGGCGTGAAGCCATACTCCCCAGAAAACAGAAGAAACAATATAAACAGAAGTCAAACAAGCCCCAGATGCAATTCTGGGGCGGAGTGCTGTGGTGGGAAGAGCCAAAGAGATGGTGATCAGAGCCGCCTGATCGTTATCCGGCAATTGCCGGGACGTTCGGGCAGCGCGGCGATCGCAGAAATTCATTCGCGACGTCGTTTCTCAACGACGTTCGGCTCATTTGAGCCCAGAAAAATAGAGAAAATGTATAAAAAATGTGTAGTCCATACTTCGAAGATAGTCAGACCATGCCTTCCTGTTTAAGCGACATGGACACCCAACCGCCGAGATGTTCACCGCCATCACCCAGCGCAGACACCAAGCGCATTGCAGGCGTGTTCAATTCACTTACTCCGAGTCGTAGCATCGACCGCGCGTGCCGGTATCGAGCAGCCTGCGCGCGCGTACGCGCACACTAGCTAATCTGGGCTAGACGGTGAAGCCTAACTGTAAGCATCCGATCAGCTCCAAATTCAATTGGGCAGCATCCAAGCAATCCAGTGAGCCTATCTTTTTCCCATGTTCCTGTACCTGACACTGCCTCGAAAGGCGTCGAGGTGATTCTTGAGGTGACTCACTGCCTCCATCACCTGGAAAAAAACAAATCTGAAAAGAATCCTATTCATACACTGTGTAGATAGTAAACAGTTTTCCTATTCATTGCGATGGACTCGAATTGAAGTCCATTGCCAAAGATTTTCCAAGTCCGACGCCGCCGCGGTCGGGCTTTAACGAGGCTTTAAGTTCGGCGACACGCCTTGGACGCCATTCGAAGTGCGGGAGTGAAGAAGCAAAAGAAGCGAAAGAAGCAGTGTCTCAAGGAAGGAGGCCACCACGCCGCACCAGGCACGCATTGATTGCTATGCTACACTCGGATCCACCATGTCCTTACTAGGCTACTTACTCCTTCTCCTTGTACACGTGTCAGATGAAAGCCTTTCCCATCATGCAAGATGTCACCTCACGCTTCTCTCAACACACGCCAATGTTGGTCTCCGAGGTAGCAAGAATAACTATTAGCTACATGTACGTGAGTTTGTTATTAAATCCCATCGAGCGGTCAGTGGCCGTCCATCCTACTCATGTCTTCCCCCACAATAGATCCTACCCTCCTACAACATTACTCAAGCGCTAATTATGACTGGTATCCATCTCTATCTACGCCAACGAGCACTCGCCAGTCCAGGCCCAATACCAGTGGCGTAATTTCGACCTCTTACCCCTCCGCCGCTAGAGAATCCGGTGGTAGTTCCCCGTAGTAAGTCGCAATCTAATACTATCGCCATGACTCGTCAATCTTACAAACTCCCAGTCTTGCGTATAATGCTCCCCTCAACGAGTCTCTGACGGCGCAATACAGTCAGTCAGATTCGATGTATTATAAGTATTCGACTAAAAGGCTGGCATTGGTCAAGATCAGAACATGTTCCCTCCGGCGTATAATGATTCCCAAGTCTTCCCTCGCGTTACTGGTGGATTAGAAAATCTTCCTCTCCAGCATGGTGAGTATGGTTTTCAGCTGCGGTATAGACATGCACACTCATTCGAATCATACCATGTAAGAGCATTTCGCTTCAGTGCGAAACGTGTACAGGAACTCGCGTGATTCGGATTCAATTGTTTCCGTTCCCTTCGAAAATGGGGACGTGGCACCTCTCCCTCTTCCTTCTCGGCTTCCTCCGAGCTCACCTTTTCAAGGCCTGTCCCGGAGAGAGCGTATTATGAACGAACAGGCACAATTCTCTACCGCTTCATCAGGTGGGTTACCTTACCCTCAATACTCGTCTATGCAAAATCAACCTGTAACATACGCGGGTTCGTCGTATGCCAACCCTTCCTCCCCGTACCATCTGGGGGACGGCGCGCGAGCTGACGCGTCGGAACCGCCATACGACCCCAATGTCAACCGTCCACCCGATGCCGGTAGCTCCTTTCCACCTCATTCGGCACCAGTTTCGGAGATTCAGACTCGACAGCCGCCCCCAAGAGCTCGCCGTAGAGCACAGAATGCGATTCAAGGAAGACGAACCAACCCCGCATCATACTTCTGTTCAGTTTGCGGACCAGAGGTTGACTTTACAACTTCGGCAGCGCGTAGGAGTAGGTGTCTAATACAAGAGGTCCCCGTTGTTGACGCTAACAAACTCGCAGCGCACGTTGAATCGTCTCATATGGGGAGAGTTTATCCATGTGGAAAATGCCTCAAGACCTTTGCTCATTCATCGTCTCGAACGCGACATCGGCGCAAGTGTACGGGGAACGCCTCTTTTCTAACAGTTTGGGCTAGTTAGATAGTTATCAGCTCTTTGCCTATGTATCATGTTAGATGTGTATCGAACCTAGTCTCTTATACACATCTTACCGTATTCAAATCTTATGCGTAGTTAACTTGTCACATTGCTGTACACTTTGCGCATGCAGGACGAGATCGTGATACGCCAAGGACTATATCTCCAAGAGGAACGTGGATGCAGCTACAAATGAGGAAGAGGTTCAGGCAATATGAGATCTTTGTACATTGCACGTAGGATCGAGTTCGAAATTGTCGAGCATGGCCCGCTAGCCAAGTACTTCAACGGCAAAACGCATCTACCGCACTGATTTTCGTGAATGGACGCGCTTGGAAAAGAGAAAGCCGGTCCGAGTTGAAAAGGGCAACTGCATGTGCAGCAAGAAGGACCATGGGAGTATGAGGGACATCGAGAGTGATAGCGACTGAGTCTCACAAGAGGGACCGTGGGAGTCTGAGAAAAGGAGCGGTACCTGTGTCGAGCCAGCTTTGATCGTGTTTGGTTGTCGTTCTGGTTTCGATCCACGTTGTTGCCACCATGGCTCCCACCTTCCCGTGCATCCAAAAGTATGTCAAGCTCCCACAGGCACGACCGCCCAAGATTTGTCTTTTCCGTGGACTCCTGAGCATGAGATATTTCAATGTTCGAGCTTGCGAATTGGTGCTGTATCTCGCGAATTGGTGCTGTATCTCTTGAACTCATACGATTTCAATCTTACACAGCCCAAGATATTGACACCCTCGCGGCGGCCTTATTTACAATGTTTCGGCAACTGGAAGCCTCCATCGCGCTTACGAAGTCCGATATTCTGGCAGGAAGGCGCGCGTCGGCCGCCACATCACCCTCTGACAAGATCTCGCCGACGTTCTCTACTAGCCTCAAGCCCATCACCGTCAAGCATTCGTAGGCGTGTCCTCTGTCAGTACATGTTCGTGATTCCAGTTTCTATCCTCACATTTGTATTGCAATCCCTCGACGCAGATGTTGTAGTGGAGCTGCAAGCATAAACACAGCCCTTTTCTCCGTTCACTCGTGCCATCTGGCGCTTCTATGCGTCGCTTCTTACAGCCAACGGCAAGGCTACGGGATCAGAAACGGTGAATATACGCAGAGCGTCTTCCGGTGCTCCCGTTCGAGTAGTCGACGCTAACTTAATACTCGGCCCTCAGACTAGTGCATCATAACCGAGTTCTCTATGTCGACGAATGGAATTTGATACTTACGCCACCATTGTCAGTGTCGCAGTGGCATAGGCCGTGTCGCATACTACGGCGGCATACCGCACGCGACCTTAAAAACTCTCATGCTCATTGTTTTTTGAGAATCCACTCACAAGGTATCCTCCTACAGGCCCATGGGATAGAAATCAGGATTGCGCACGAGGGTGCGTACCCGTAGGATCCCCAGACTCAGTGCCACGTCCTGAATCTCAAGCCTTTCTACTGAGGCTTCGGCTTATAGAACCGCGTTTGAACTGTGTATGCTGACTTGAACTTTTGCAGATTAGGTGCCGGCATGCAATTTCCTGGCGGAGCTTGGTGTACGGTTGGGGTGCTCTGTTCGTGGTTCTCTCGGTTGTTACACAGTGGTCTTATTCCTCTGACGTCTCCCACCGGCTTGCTTCACCAGTGCATCTCAGAGCTTACTGCGTGTGTCAATTTTGTCATTATACCCAATTTTTTCGTCATCTCTCTCAAAAAGTCTTTTGGTATATTATCTCACTAGGGAGACTACAATGTGGGGCACTCGTTCCAGGTATCAGAATGACTGCGACGTCCTGCAAGACTCGAGTTGCGGGATTCCAAGGCCTGCGTCACCAAGGCAATGATTCGTGAGCTTGTTTGCTGCTGGCACAGAGCAGTACTTGGACGTGAACCTTGAGGATGGCGGAGAAGATGCCCTCTTGTCAACCGAGTCCGGAGATTGCAGTGTCTGGCATCTCCGACGCCACGGCGAGATCATGATGTGGAGTGTCGGCCAACAAATTCAGGGTGCAAACGTTGTCGTTGTCAGGATGAGAAGAATGAGCTGAGCAGATCTATTAAGTCATTGAGATGCAGGGCCTGGCGTTGTCGGCAACGTGGGATGTGGCTGGACGGAACCCCAAGATGTTGATCGCCGGTGCAGATTCGAAAACAGCGTGTTTGGTTAGGCTGTGCAAGGTCTATTACAAAGTTAAAGTAACAGTTAGACCCCGTCCTGCGGATAAGATAAGATAACGGGCTTTCTGGCTGTGAAGGACCGATCGGCGGACGATCACGATCGCGTTTAATGAAAGCCTTGCTTCTTCATCGTGCAAGATCCCAACTCAGACTTCTCAAAAACACGCCCTTCCAATGTTGATATCCGGGGCGGCAAGATAGCTACTAGCTACATGTACGTGAATGTGTTCTTAAAGCCCATCGAGAGGCCAGTGCCGTTTAGCGTACTTATGTCTTACTCCACCATAGATCCCGCCCTTCTAGGACGCTACTCAAGCGCCAATGACTCGTATCCATCTCTATCTACACCAACGAGAATTCGCCAGGCGAGGTTTGATAATACCAGCGGTGCAATCCCAACCGTTTGCCCCCTCGCCACAAGAAAATCTGCCACTGGTGGTACTTCCCCGTAGTAACTTGCGTTCTATTGACGTGACTCGCCAATCTTATAAACTCCCAGCATTGCACATAACGACGTTACACCCGACGATGATTCTTTTATGTCGCAATCCAGTAAGTCAGATTTGATGTATCGTTGAAAGTATCCGACTAAATGGCTGCTGGCATTTGTCAAGATCTGAACGTGTTCCCTCAGTATAATGATTCCCAAGTCTTCACGCGCATCATTGGTGAATCAGAAGATCCTCTTCTCCCTCATGGTGAGTACGCTCTTCAGCCGATGCACATTTAGTCGAATTATACCACAAGTACAAGATCATTATCATGACAACGGTACTGCTTCAGTACGAAACATGTACAACGACTCACGCTCGTATACAATTGTTTCCCTTCCCCTCGACAATGGAAAGAATGCGCCTGTCCTTCCTTCAACTCGGCTCCCTCACACCTCGGCTCTTCAAGCTTCGGCTCAAAGAGAGCACGAACAGGCACAATTCAGCACCTCTTCACCAGGCGGGGCACCTTACTTTCAATACCTGTCTATCCAAAATCAAGCTACGCCATCCGCGGATTTGTCGTATGACAACCCTTCCTGGCCTAACCATGTGGGGGACGACGCGCAAGCTGACGCATCGGAACCGCCTTACGACCTCAATGTCAGCCGTCCACCCGGTGCCGCTACCTCCTGTCCATCTCATTCGGCGCCAGCTTGGCAGCTTCAGACTCGACTGCCCCTACGGAGAGCTCGCGGTAGAGCACGAGGTGCGATTCAAGGAAGACGAACCAGCCCCGCGTCATACTTCTGTTCAGTTTGCGGACCAGAGGTTGACTTTACAACTTGGGCAGCGCTTAGGAGTAGGTGCCTAATACAAGAGGTCCCCGTTGTTGACGCTAACAAACTCGCAGCGCACGTTGAATCGTCTCATATGGGCAGAGTTTTTCCGTGTGGAAAATGCCTCAAGACCTTTGCTCATTCATCGTCTCGGACGCGACATCAGCGCAAGTGTACGGGAAACGCCTCTTTTTTAACAGTTTGGGCTAGTTAGATAGTTATCAGCTCTTTACCGTTACCTTCTGCTATGTATCATGTTAGATGTGTATCGAACCTAGTCTGTTATACACATCTTACCGTATTCAAATCTTATGCGTAGTTAACTTATCACATTGCTTCAGATTTTGCGCATGCTGGATAAGAGCGTGATACGTTCCAAGGCCTGTATCTCAATGAGTGACGTGTATGCTGAGGAGGAGGATCAGGCAGGGTGAGATCTTTGTAGATTGCATGCAGGAGAGACTGTCGAATATGGCCCGCTGACCAAGTTAAAAGGCAGCGCACATCCATACGCGAATATTTGCGTGAATAGACGAGCTTGGGAAAGAGAAAGCCGGCCCAAGTTTGCGCGCGCAGATACAATCCCCGGGACATCGAGAGTGATAGCAACTTGAGTCTTCCAACAAGGGACCATGGGAGTATGAGAAAAGGATCCGGAGTGGTGCCTGAGTTGAGCCAGCTTTGATCGTGTTTGGCCGTTGCTCCGGTTTCGACACATGTTGTTGCCACCATGGCTCCCACCCTTCCCGTGCATCCAAAAGTATGTCAAGCTCCCACAGGCACAACCGCCCAAGATTTGTCTGTTGCGTGGACTCCTGAGCATGAGATACGTCAATGTTCGAGCCAACTTCAAGCTTGCGAATTGGTGCTGTAAGTATGATTTCCTTGCCTCTTGCTCTTGAACTTACACGATTTCTCAGTCTTAGTACACAGCGCCAGATATTTGACATCCTTACGGTTCGTGATCCCAGTTTCTATCCTCACATTTGAATTACAATGATCCCATTCCTCGACGCAGATGTTGTAAACACGGCTCTTTTCTCCGAATGCGCGTTCACTCATCCTGCTTTCGTGAATCATTTGGCTCTTTGATACGCCGCTTCTTGCAGCCAACGACAACGCTATGGGCGTGTCGCATACCTCAAGCGATCTCAAAACTCTCATGCTCAGTTGTTTTTTGGAAAATCCCCTCACAACATATCCGCCTACCGGCTATTCTCCAGGGACCGGAGAAAGTCTTTTTCCATTGTATACTGGATGACTTCCCGTAAGGATTATCAACGAATTTTTGTTGATAATGAGCGTCAGCCGTGATGCCGAGACCGCATTTGGATGCTGGTCCGTGTAAAGCCGTGTTCAAAACTCCCATCAAACGCGCAATCTGAAAAGGCCTCGGGACCCCTCTGTAGATGTTAATACCGGAATTAACGACGAAAAAGGTCTTGATCCGACAAAATACCTCGCGGACGCTCCTTCTATGGTATGTCTTCCCTTACCCATCATCTGTATCGTCCGAATTACTCAAATGCTTACGGTTTTGAGTATTGCAGGTAATGGTTTTTTGATGGGCGGAGTTTGAACATTTACAACAACATCAACAACACTTTTTCTTACGGGAAGTCATCCACTATAGCCATGTGTGGCGCATGCGTCTGTCGATATTTCTGTGACGCCTGTCTTCACTCCAACCCTGGAAGGGCCCACGGCCCACGAGTCCGAACCTAGGATCCTATAGTCATGGTCCCCAGACTCAGTGCCACATACTGAATCTCCAGCTTTTCTACTGGTATGTCGGCTTATAGGAGCGCGTTTGAACTCTGTCTGCTGACTTGGACTTTGGCAGGTGCCGGGCGGAGTTTGGTGAGGTGCTCTGAGCCTCTGTGCTTGTCTCCCGAATCTCTCAGTCGTTACACACTCTGACGTCCATAGAACTCGGAGCTTATGTCCAGCTTCTTGGCGCCATGTCAATTCCCGTCCAGTCGGGATATAGCTGACTACAGGCAAGGAGTCCCATACAAACGCGTCTTGTACTATGTCATCATCCCTCAAGAATGGCTTCCCCTAAACCCGTCGCTCTCATCATCGGTGCCGGCCCCAACGTCGCACACACCCTCCTCAAGCAGGGCTACAAAGTCACCGTGGGATCACGTACACCGAAACGCGTTTTACCCTTTCGCCGTTCGATATCGCCAAGCCCGAGAGCACCAAGACTGCTTTCCAAACTGAACTTGGACCGCCAAATGTTGTCGTATTCAACGGTGAGTTCTCAGTGCCATGATGATTATGCTGAACTAACGACACGCTAGCCGCCGACTCGCTCACCATGCCCCTCGCCGCATACACCTAAGCCAACTCTGTCTCCGCCGCCCAAGAGTCCCTCGCATCCCCAACCACGCCTCCGACCTCCCCAAGGCCCTCATAGTCACCGTCAACCTAGCGCCCTTCCTCCCAGCCATCCCGGATACGGCCGTCTTCCTCGGGCTAGTGGTGCAGAATAAGATCGAGGCATATCTCGTGGGCCTTTGTTCCAATGTGTATGGGAAGGAGGGTATACGGTATGTACATGCGTCTTTCTTGTTTCGTTGATTGGTCTTACCTAGCAAACTGTAAGATTCCAGTACGCCCATCTGGTCTTATCCGATCCACCACCCGAAGATTTCGCCGTTAGTATGTAGACCCCCACATGCAAAGGCTTGCGCGCATTTGATCAACCTGTCAGAGCCTGAGCCTTGGGATTTTAGGCAAGCTTTTACTTTATGGTGTAACACCTGTCTTATCAACAGGTTCACAATGGATGGTGAGAAGTTTGTTCCTAAGTCTGCCTCAGGTTGATAACTTGTAGTACTTACCAATGTTCTGTGAATAATATACATTTAATCTGATATTCTTCTCTAGCTTCAAGTTCATGCCAAATCCATGGCCATATCCCAAAACCCCTTCTCCAACCTCGTACACTTCTGCCACACCTCGCACCACTCCGCGTACCGCAACGCAGACGGCGGGTCGTCCCTGGCGCATTTCTCAATCGTTTCTACACGCGCAGTCAGTTTAGATCTACATCATTCATGTCTCCGTCCAACTCACCTAACCCAAGCCTCACCGCACCCTGATACATCTCGCCCGCGTAATCTTCAATCCAATGAACGTACGGATTCCCCTCAACAACAAACCCATCCTTCCTTTCAGCCGCCACCTTGTTAATCCACAGTCCCACCTCACCGTACCCCACCAAGCACGCCAACAACGCCATCATCAGCTTTGTCGCGTCGCCTTGCAAACCGATATCCAACAAATATCCTCCATACGCCATCGTCGCGGTGCTTTCCGGTGTCGTGGTGAGCTCCTCAGTCGTGATGCCGAATTTGGCGCAGAATTCAGTGTGATTTTTGATCTCGTGAAGCACATTGAGGATAGTCTGAGTAGCCGACGCGATGGCAGGGAATGAAGTGCACTTAGCCGCGAGGAGGCCGTATGCGCGCGCATAGTATCGCAGGTAATGGTAGTCTTGTCTGCGTAAAGGCGTGAGAACGAAGGTTGCAGATATTGGCGCGCTTACTTGGCAAAATGTAGGAATGACTCTCGCGGTAAAGTACCTTGAGCAAGTTGAACGACGAACGGATGTTGTACATATGCTTTCCAGATTTTCAAGTTGTCTTGTATGAGTCGTCGCGTAAACGGGTATGGATTGCTCGCTGTCGGGCTGCAACAATGAGAGGCGACTGACTTCAGAGAATGGGAGCTACCTTGGCATGATTGATCGCGAGATGGAATGCATATGGTTCAAAGGACCATGACCGTTGCCCATGGCAGTGGCGGTCTCTATACCGAGATGTGTATAGACAGTAGCCTCTCTGACCGCGTCAATTACTAGATTAAAGTCAGATAGAGAAGCAAAGGAGATGAACAACCTACGAGGACGTCCTTCTGCTAAACCACACGCGATAGCGGCGCTCAGAGTGCATCCTGTACCGTGTGTGCTCATCGAATCAATCCTCGGTCGGATCAGGAGGGCGACATTCTCTTCTCCACGTCGATGAAGCATATCCACGACAACGACCATCTGCGTGATATTCCTACCCGTCTGCAGGATCTCCATGTTCTCACCAAATGGACCATCTTGGTAGAGCGTAATCTCTGAATGCGCAGCTGAAAGCGCGTATACCTGATCCAGCGTCGCGTTTAAATGGCCGCCTTTTAGTAAAACGGAAGTGGGCCCTGGAGCAAATGTTGCGAGGAAAGATTTACATGCCGCCAGCATCTCCTCCAATGATTTGATGGGAGGGTAAGGTTGAGGACGGCCATGCGAGAGTAGCAATTCCACCTCGGACTTGTTTGGGGTGATAATGGTGGCGAGAGGGAATAGATCTTTGATCATGACTTCTATCGCATCCGGATTGAGCAAGGAATGGCCGGAAGTGGCGACACAGACAGGATCGCATACCAAAGGCGGCATGGACTCGCTTGTACAATGCGCCTTGAGTGTCTCTACGACCGCACGGGTAATCGTCGCGTCAAACAGCATGCCCGTCTTGAGTGCATCCATTTTTATGTCCTCCAACACCGACAGAATCTACCCCCATGTAAGACAAAAAATCGCGATAATCAGCATAAATAATGAACCTGCTGCTTCAAAAATGCTGGCGGCGATGGATGGACATCCTGCACTCCTACAGTGTTCTCCGCGACGAGGGCAGTGATTGCGCTGGCACCGTAACACCCATGAGCAGTAAATGTTTTCAGATCCGCCTTGAGCCTAGCATCAGCGCTGGCAAGACGCGTCGAAAGGGCTATCGCGTACTTGAATCCCAGCGCCGCCACTACAATCCGAGCCAGCGATGGTAAGAATGGCGGGCATGGTGGTCGGGAGTAAGAGGGCGATTTCCTTTTTGAGTCTGATATCGAGTCACCTCTTCGTCATGAGTGATATCCACCATCAAGCCAGCCGAACGGCGCGTTTTTTGAAAAGTATTTGCAGGATTAGTGCCATCAGGAATGAAGAACGCCTTAATGTAGGCTAAGACGCGTGGAACGGTGGAAAGTGTTTGCATATTACTTCACTAAAAGCAGAACAGGTGCATAGATTCAAGAGATATAAGAAATAGTTCATACTGTATTGTTACAAAACGTTCATTGACCTTCACTGCAACTCACCATTTGAAGCCAACCGAAGCTCCATAACCGCAGGACCCGCGACAGTTCCTTGGTGCAGCTGCTGATCCTACACAGCACTTCAGAGATGCCACATGAAGCCACGGGCGAGTTGCGGATAGAGCGATCGCTGCAGTAAATGCAATCACGTATACTGTAAACATTACTGATAGAAGATGTCGTTCCAGTGATCCTCTCAGAGTAAAACCAAGAATGATTCAATTGTCCCATGGCACCTAGTAGCAGCCAAAGACAAGTTCAGAGCACAAGCGACCGGGATATATGCGTGTCAGAATACGCAAAGATTCATTCCAGTGATATGTAATAGAACTCGCAGCATATGAAGTAGCCATGTAGCCCTTGGTTATAACTTTCCCCCCGGTGCGCCTTTCACGTTTTAGGAGTCCAAGGATTCGGCGGTGAGTAGTCACTAGGTTCGGATGCTTGCTGTGAAAAGATGAGATGATATAACTTATCGCCTCCATCCGCGAACGAATACACCAGAATGCACAAGATGGTTGAGAGAGAAATGCATGCCGCCGGCAATTCCGAAAAACTGTTGCCTTTTGCAGCAAGACCATCATGTCCTCCGCATCCTCCTACCGCTCGTCCTCCCCCACCTCCTCCACTACAGCGCCAGCAAAAAAATCCAAAAGCTCTAAAGCCAAAGGCAAGAAGAAATCCTCTGCCGATTCCCCAAAAAACGAAGGCGACGATCAAAACTGGGCTTACCAGCCCCCAGACGGCGCTATCGCCCTCGATAATCCCAAGAGCCCCAGTATACTCGACTGGGATGCTCTGGAGGACGACGAGGACCTGGATATATGGCTTATACGCGTCCCGGATAGCGTGAGTCGTCTTCTTTTCATTACTCGTTCAACACGGAATGAATTTGAATTCTCTGTCTCTGTTTAGATTAAGGCAAAACACCTAGAAAACGTCTCTCTAGAGTTACCGACGACGAAAGACGATTCGACGAGCCATGTTGGGCATATATCAAAAAAGAACGCGGAGTACGATATATGGTCTGTCAGCGGCCAGGAGAACGATATCGGCGCGGAGGTAGCGCGTCTATCTTGTCTCGTTCCCCGGAAGAGTACGAAATCTGAAATGTACCTCGGTGGGTATCTGTTATTTTCTGAATTTGTATTCCATCCAATATCTCTGCAGCACCCCGCTCAATAGCGCGCCGTCTCGTCATCACCGCCTCACCCGCTGAACCTACTACCACGCCCGACGACACGGCCGTGCCCACTAGAAATCCACCGCGCCCTGTATACCCAAAGGAGGTGCTCAAGCATTCCTTCAAGCCTTACGGAGCGGGCTTGGGCCTCGCTGCACCAGAGGAGAATACCATGGACGTCGATGAGCCGCCTGTGTCGGTAACTGTATCCCAGAAGAAGGGAAAAGAAAAGGGAGAAAAACCGGCATCGAAGGCGGAGGGGAAGAGTAGGAAACGGAAGGATGATGGGAGCGGTGAGGCGCCGACGCCTAAGAAACCGAAAAAGTCGAAACATTAAATGGGACGGGATTGTTTATTGAATCTTGGATGGTATTGTCCTCGACTTTTTGTGGCATCTGCCCGTGAATCGACCTGGTATGGCTCAAGAGCTTGACAGTTTGTAGTTTCAAATTTCAAGCTCAAGGGTCAAACCCATGCTAATTCCTCAGTTCAAGCAAAGTTCTAGATATGACCAGAAGGCAAGAGAGTTGAATCTCAACAGAAACACACCCTTGGATCCTGTTGGATCCCTTCCGAATCGACATTACGAGGACCATCATCATGCGGACCGCTTGTACGCTCCCGCACGGTTAATATTGTCGACCATAGCCTAACTCGTTGCATGCTTCTCTGTATCCACAACTGATAGGCGGAGGATGTTGAAGCGGTATCTCTCTCTTCGTTCCCCCCTCTGATCAAGGGATACCAATTTCGGCCTGCTATTGCCCCCAGCTTCCCTTCCCAAGATGCACTGGACTTTGCAGAGTCAGTATATTGAGAACAGCAAGAGCCGGAACCAACTGGTCCTCATCTCCCGCAAGCGTTGGTGGGAACCGTCCATCTCCGGTGTGTGTTTGAACCAAGATTCACCCAGGACGGCGGACGTCTACTCGAGCTTATGATGAAGAAACTAGCCTTAGAACAATTTCAGTACTTTGCCATCCAATCCAAAAACAACAGACCCAACCTTCTCGGAAACAATGTCCACACATGTTAAGCAAGTAGGGTCTGGACCTAGATTGCGAAGGAAACTACTGGCAGTGGAAACAAAGAAAATAAATAGTGTATTCTCTACTTTTTCATAAACAGGGCATCACTCGTGGGGTGTAAGTCTAAGTTTTAGCTTGACGCCTAACAATGACACGATCTCGAAGCACAGAACGAGCAACAGCTGTCCAATTAAATCCATGAGAGCGGAGTGTATTGGTAGCGCATACATATCTGGGTCGAGATCTTTCGACCACAGATAGTTTGTCAGTGCGCCCGCGATGACAAGTGAAGAGGTGACCTAAACGACCTGTTAGCAACACCTCTCCACCATAGACGAAACTAGTACTCACCGCACAACAGAAGAATACAATGGAAAATGCCACAAAGACGAATGGTAGTCTGAGCCAGCCAAGGAAATGCAGGAGAGCAAGGAATATAATCTCCACCGGGATCGTCACGAAGATCAGCGTCAGCATCACGAGTTTTGCACTCGGTTCGCCTTTGCGGCTAGACGAGACAGCCCCAGCAGCAGCAGCATGCAAGGCAGTTGATAGTCTGGAAGCAAAGATGGACCCCACACTTCCGGGTAGACCTGGAGTAAAGCATAAATGCCTGTACATATAAGAAGAGAAAGGGAACCAACCACTTATGACAACAGCCAGCAGTGCAAAACCCTCATACCTGCTCACAAATAGATCCAAAACAATACCAGTTCCACTGCTGATGACCATGGCGCCAAATAACGGGGACCAGCCCTGCCAAATGAGGTCTCGTACGTGAGAGTTTTTGCGAGTCGATAATCCACATGCAATCGCAGATAGTACCACGATGAGTGCGAGTATAGCAGGAACAGGCGTGTGCAAAAAGCGGATCAGACCGGTCGACACGATTCCCAGCAATACGAGCGTAACCAGATCGCCAAGACACGAAGCCACGGGGGGTGCAATATTATCTTGAAAATAGAATATCAGCTGGACACCGAGAAGGAAACGGAGCAGATAATCACCTGGATCGCGTCCGTATCGACGACATAGTACGATGAGTCCACACATAAACGAGCCCAGTACTATACTGGAAAGACAGGCAGATGCCATAGCTGTCGAAGATATCATCACGAACCTGAAGACGGCCGATCAGCTATCACTTGCCAGTGCAAAGCGGAAATCACAAACACAGCCAATCCCGACTTGCGCTCCGTGGCGGGGGGCAACGTAGGTCGGGGACGTCGGTCAAAGAGAGCTCTGGTAGCCATCTCTGGCTCAGCGTGGGGCACGATCAGTCCGAGAATGATGGACACGCATGCAGCAACGAAGGATACCACTGTGGCCTGTACTTGAAGAAGAGACAAGTTTCCGATGATGATCTTGTTTCGCACACCGACGTCGTCCAGCTGGCCCATATTAGCAGCCGTACCCAGTCGCGCGGAAAGGTTCATCTCGAGGTTGCCTTTAAGATTGAGGACGACAGGGATAATCATGATGAGTTGGTCGACCTCGACCATCGCGTTCCAGCGCTATTTCCATCAGCCTGTGCCGCGCGAAAGTGTTAAATGGCACGAACAGAGACTTGGTCAAGCAGTTCCCCTGTGAAGAGAAGTCCGATTGTTGTGAATAGTAATGTTGGTGCGCTCTATACGGAATTCAGTAACATGTACCGACGCGCTCCTTGTCGCGCACCTCTATTACGATATTTTTTATCTGTGGCCACAGTTTCTGGGGCGTGGTTGGGCCATCGTTGGTCTTCGCGTTCTCGTCGGAATCTCCTAGGAGAGCTCTGTTGCCATCGTCGTCACTGTCCGACTGTTCATCTTCGTCGGGCTCGTAGTGCTCGGTGTGGGCGCTCAGCGGCAGGCGACCGAGCTCAATGTCCTCGTCCTCGTCTTTGTGGTCGTGGTTTGACATGAAGCTGCAGAGGCATCAAGTCATTTCAGTAGCAACGTCATCGGGCCGAAGGTCCGAACTGTAATTAGGCTCTGTCTGAGCCTATTTAAGTTCTCTGCCATGACTCTCACCAGTACAACACCAGTACCACCTACTTGAAGAATAAGCACTTCCCGAATCCGACAGCTGTGAATAATTACCATGGCTGGCTCTGCCCGTCGCTCGAAGTATGATGATTATGATCACACGAAGTATGAGTATGTATCATTCTACGATAAATCGAAAACAGGCTCCTCAATAATAACGATAGCATGTCTGATGCACTCCTTGAGGACCTCATCAAGGAAGGCACATCCATCAAGCCTATGCAATCTCGCCAGGATACGTTTAGCTTAATCACAAGAGACCTTGAGAAAGGCAAGTTTCTTGCCAATCCCGAGCAACAGAAACGGTTCTTCGCGTACACCTTGTCTACCCTGCAGGATCCCAACAAGCGCCTCTGCCGTCGTCGCATTCTTGGATTCATGTCCGTAATTGCTAGTGAAATGGAAGACTGGAGGCAGCTTCCCTTTGGTGTGGTGCACAATCGAAGTATCCTGCGTTTCCATCAGCAGGCATTCCTCCGCGCCGTAGCCGATTGGATCTTCGAACCGCGCGAGACAGAGGAATGCAAGCAGCTCTTCCTAGGTGGTGTCAAAGACGCTGCCGCCGAATCGAAACACTGTGCGCGCCACTGCACAGACATTCGAGACCCGCTGGTTGCCCAAATCCACACCGTCGGGGGTGAAAACATATTGAGACGGACTCATCCTCTTCCTTCATGTTTCTTCATAATTCTATCTGCCGTCCTCTCCATCCCAGCTGCAGAGAAACAGACAGCAAAAGTTGCAAAAAAGGTGAAGAAAGCAACCGACGTGCAGGGCCTGGAAGCGGCGTGGCCCAGAAACTTATCAGACGTTACTTCGTTCAGTTTGGAATCGATGCTTGATCAGCTGGATCGTTGGATTGATGCATTTCCCCAGACCTACCTATCTGTCTACCTTGAATCGGCCCTCTATCGTGATCAAAGAGAGGACCGCTGGATTGATGCGTATCCATTCATCCCCGAGGCGTACTCTATCCTCGCATCGCTTACGGCTCTCTACCCACAGCAGGTCATTCCCGTCATGGCTCAGACCCCGAGCTCCATTCCTCGTCACGCGCTAGACACCCTTCTTGCCATTAAAGAAACCAGGGATCCAGCTCCGAGGCAACATCCCGGGGGGCTTCTCACGCAGATATCCTACATTGCACGCTTCTACGAGGAAATACTATACCATCCAAACTTTGACAAACTTCTTCTTCTCGATGGTAAACGCTGCACTCTTGTGTGTTATCTTTGCTAACTCGTTTTTAAGACAATGAGGAATACCAGTCAAAAATCCTCTCCACATGCGGCTGGCTGCTCGACGCTATCCCGGACATACTTTCCATGTCGGACATGATTGGCGGACTAGCGGGAAACTACGATTTAAAAGCCAAAGCATCCATAAAAACATTCGAGCGCCTCGGGAGCACCCTGCACGCCGCGAAGGGCTTGCCTTTCAAGAAAGGCCTCTACCACAAGCGAATCCTCCGGCTCTCCCGCGCCAAACGCGACATGGCGAACGACGCCATCAAGAGCGCGTTTACCTGTTTCATCGGGCTCTCAGAATGGCAACGATGTGCCGCTCCGCGGTGTCCAGGAACCGAGGGAGGAGCCCTGATGAAATGGTCCGGATGCAAGCGGGTGTTTTTCTGCTCCAAGAGCTGTCAGAGTGCGGCGTGGAGAGAGGGAGAGGCGCCACATAGGGAGCTGTGTAAAATCATTGCGCGATTGGATGAGGCGACGAATGTCCCGGCGAATCCGACGATTGAGGATGTGCAGGATTTTTATAGGGCGGTTGATGGGAAGGATGGGTTGGAGTCGGATTGTGTTGAGTTGAAGAGGTGTTATGATCGATTGACGAGTGCTTTGAGTGGGTAGCTTTCTCTTGCTTTTTGTTATTAGCTATGGAGTGATTGGTTTATTCGCTACTACTTTGGAACAGCAGTTCCCGAGGACTCCCTCGATATCAACTGCTACTGTGTCTACAACTTTTTTTTGGCCTGACCATGTAGACTACCGACATGTTATTCAACAGCGTTATTCACTTCTCACGTATTTTGCGTATGTACCGGCACCCTCGCCACTCGCATGAACGATGGGGAACATGCACACTGGTTTGCAGTCTCATCCATCCTCTGTAGCCTCAGAGGGTCCACAGGCTCACCATAATGTACGTGCCAGATGAGAAAAATGCTGATGAGCTGAGTCACCAGGGAGGCCAAAACGCATTGTAGAGGTCTCTTCGAGTCCCAATTACCTGTCGACCGGCGTGCAGAAAGAGGGCGGCAATTGCCATTTTTGGAATTCAGTGAAAAATATGCGAATATTTCCGGAACACCTGTAACTTCTAAGCAGTTGTTCTGACAATCCATAGGGAATGTTATAAGGCGTAACTACTGCATACATGTATGTCGGGAATGTATTTCACTTTCCTGCCGCGCCGATCACCGTCCAAAAAAGGATAATGATCGCGGGAATCTGACTAATCAGACGCGTGATCCGAAAACCTGTTCTCACCTTTTGGACTTGTACTCGAATCACCGTTTCTCGGGCTGCCCGTTCCGGCCACCAGGCTCGCCAAACGCCCTCTGGAACCCATTTATTTGGATTCAGAGCCATCTACGGTCCTAGGGGCCTTATAATCCTCGTCGTCGTCGGCCGGGCGCACCGTGACGTCGAGATGCACGCCAAGTTGACTGTATACCCGTCGCCGCCTCCGCTGCGCTCGAGTTTGCTGAGGAGCATGCCGGATGTGCTACCGGCGGTGTCGGAGCTAAAGTCGCTGGAGAATGAGTTGCAAACGCTCAAGACAAAGCTGAAGGA
>QLPD01002805.1:0-10715 GCA_003314085.1 Hymenopellis raphanipes
GGAAGTGGAGCGGCTCAATAGCAGTGTACTGCAGGGGAAGCAATACTGCGATCAGCTTATGGCGATAGGGAAGCAGATGGAGAGGGAGCACGCTAGCTATGTCTTGAGGTTGGAGAGGGAGCGTGATCAAGCACGGTCAAATAATGCAGGTCATGCCGACGAGCTGGAGAGTCGGGATAATGAGATAGCACGGTTAAAGGCGGAGCTGGAGATCAAGAATAGAGAGGTTGGTGTCTTGCTTCTCGGTCTTTCTTTCTGCGCGCTCAGGAGGCTAAAGTGTATCGACAGAATAAACTGCAGCGTTTGAAGCTTAGGGCATTAGGGAAAGGTCCTTCACGCGTCAAACGCCACAGTGGTCGAGAGGAAGATGATTCTTTGATTGTGGAAGGTACGTTCTGCTACATTTTCGTTTATCTTGGTGATCTTAATGAATGCCATATAGGTTGAAATAGTTAGACATGCCCTGCTATTTTAAAGATACCCTTAGCATGTTTGACTTCGGATACCCAAGACGTTATTATTCTGAATTCGCCTGTGCAACGGTAAGCCTACGCCAAAGATCCTAAAAACCACAGGAGCATACCTTTCGAGAAGATTGTGACCAGACAGCCTCGCCCGAATCGGGAGACATCAGCAGCAAAATGAAAAAGCCTCGAGTTTCAAAGTCTCTGCTTCACGCACATAGGAAATGGACATGAGAATAGCAGATGACGATAACAACAATTATATATATACAACTTGTTCAAGTAACACGTCGACCTTCAGTCATTTACTGCTCATCCGGGGACTCTCGCTCTTGCGGCGGCGGAGGCTGCCTCCCAGCATACTCCGTATCGACAAGGGACCCTCCTCCGCTGCTCTGGGGAGCCGGGGCAGAAATATTGCGCCTGAAAAGGCTAGTAGTCGGAGGGGGTATCAGTGGTCTCCTAGCGTACTCCATATCGACAAGGAATCCTGCTCTCCTAGGAAGCGCCGGCGCGGAAATATCGCGCTCGAACAAGTCGGCCGGCTGGGGCGGCGGTGGCGGCCGAAACAAAGACATCTGTGGCGCAACTATGGGCTCTTGCGCACGCGCGTGGCGTTCTTGGATTAATCGCATTAAGGCTGCGCCTGACCTGTACAGTAAGGTGCGTTAGTGGATTGACAGATGAGATGTATAGAATTATACCTTTGTAACCTGGTCTGGGCTTCTTCGACCGACATTACAGGCACCCGACCGCGCGCGCGTCCCTCTTCTAAAAGGCGCGCTCTGATAGCACTACGCAATGTACTCGTTAGTGAGTGTTGAGGGACAGATGAGATGCTGGATTGTACCTTCCTGAGGCGTCGCCCGCTTGGTTGGAAGACGCGACTGCTGTGGGGGCAGTTGAACTTTTAATATAGTCAGAACATGTTCGCGAATGAGAGTATGAAGAACTCACCTCTGGGCGGCTTGAGTGGCTGGACGATGAAATCCGGCTCTCATCGAGAAGCTGAACACACTGAATGAGTACCACTTTACAATTCAATGAACAATTCGACATACGGCCTATCACGTCTTGGGCTATCATTCCTGCGGCTCCCAAAGTCTACCGCCAGCGGGTCATCCGAATCCGAATCAGACCTACATCAAACGTAGGTCAATTCCGCGTACAAGCTCAATGAGAAACCACCGTACAAATCAGTAAAATCCGACATCGAGGCCTCGTCGTCCGACACGTCCTGCAGCGCAGGCATATTCATATCTTCTTCTGCCTCACGTCTAGCGCGCTCAGCTTCTTTCCTATCAACAAAGGAGGCATCGTCAGCAAGCCACTACACAAACCCACACCAAGCGCGACGTACTCTGCGATTTGAATACTCCAAAGCTTCATGCCCATCTTCAAGTTCGTTATTCGTTTAGTTGACTGAGGAGGAGGAGGCGCGATCTAATGAACCACCCATGAGCGAAGAAACGCGCCGTTATATACGCCAACGCCGCGTGCGGTCCACATCGCCTCGCCATTGTGTCCTGGCCGCCATTGTCTGTGGTCCACAGACGCGCTATCCAGAAAAGGCAACTGGCATGAATGGCGGTGGTCAAAGTTCGAGCTGTGGTCCTTGCGAATTTGATTTTCTGAAGTGGACGCCTCGGTATGCTCGGATATGAGGAGCTAAGCAGTATGCATTGTGTCTATCCGCCGTTGCCTTTGTTCCAAAGGAGTAAAGAGCCTCGTCCCGCAAGAACGAGCTGTTGATTGTGTCCTGCACATCGCTGTAGATTTAGGGTATCCCTTGACCATGAATGAGCTCGTGTTTCTAGCAGTGAAAGAGGCAAGAAGCAAAGACGTTGAAGTGATCGAATGATCACAAACACGATCGCTCTGTTCTGATCGGTGCCCATCTATTGCATTCGTCCGTCGTTATGAATTGTAAAAATGAGAAAGTGCACACCGTCATTAATAACACCTCTCGGAAGTTTAGTACGCTAAACTAGCTCTGCTAAGTCTACCTACCACAGTGAGATTGGGATGATGCCGGATATCGGAGACTCCTCACGTATTTTACTGCGCCACGCTAAAAACTGCTCCCTATGGGATCTACAGCTGCTCCAGAGAGGCTCGAACTCTCGACCTTCCGATTGTGGCGCAATTCAATTTGGGATCATAACAGTCGGACGCTGTAACCAACTCAGCCATGGAGCATGTAGATTGCCTGTATGCATCTCTCATAACAAGTTGGCAGCGAATTTGTTCAATTACACTGTAACCCACATTAGTCTAATTCACCACACCCACCCACTCCATTTCTACATCTACATCATGAAGCCACTTGCCCAATCCCACAGGAAAGTCCAGAGACTTGCGCGGAAGGTTCAGCGTATACGAGCCTTCGGGCGATGGGAATTCAAATGAGGGTATAAACCATGCCCATGCGAGGAATAGCTACATCGCATCGTCAGAAGAATTCTCGCAACGCGACAGAACACGACTAACCTGACCCATATACAGCTTAATCCGTATCTCCCGCTTCGCGTCCACGATGAGTTCTGGCGACTTTAGCGTGTATACCTTTAGCTCGCCTTCCAGTACCTATGAGAGTTGTTAGTATAAAGAGAGTTGGAACACTCAAAGTCACTAACAGCTTCCTTCTCCTCCATCTTCGCAAACCGCCTCACCATCTTGCCCTTGTCCCACTTGCCCTCATGACCAAAGATCTCATGCCCGATCCGTCCTGCTCGATTAATCGAGATTAATCGCAAAATGAACCAGGTGAGACTCTTCTGCCTCCGGGACATTATCCTCGCTTACCGCGAGACTTTGACGTGGACAGCTTCCAGCGCCACATCTTCTTTTAGGACGATCGTTTATTTCCTTACCTGGCGGGCAGCTTAGGTATGCAGCCGAGGATGTCTCGCATCTCTCAGCTCTTACTGTGCCCCGCCAGGTGCGTTGTTGTATTCTCACTAGTACTCTCAGTCTCTTACTCGGTCACACCAGTATTGTTTCATCGTCGTATCAGAAATATATTTCCATCTATCGACTCACACAGTTATGCCCGGAAATGCCGAAAACGCCAAGAAGCGACAAACCGGAGACTGTTCTATCCCTGACGTCCCTAGCACGGACCTCTCGGAGGAGGACTACGCCAGCGCTGTCCGCAAGACACTCGAATCCATCGTCGGGCGATACCGCGCAGGTCGGGCGTCCAAAATTGACGTTCAGACCACGATTGTCGCCTACATCGGCGGCGTCTCGGAAGCCGGCCTATACGACTTCAGCGGACGCAACGAGCTCAAGCCCTGGTTTGAGCAACTCGAGAGCGACGCTAGACGCCTCGAGCGAGCCAAGCAGCGAGGGAAAGAGTTGGGTAAACGAGCTGATGATGATGATGTGTCTGCCGGGGAAGAGGAAGAAACCGTCGACGACGAAAAGGTTGGAGATGGTGACAACCACGAGAAGCGAGTCAAACCCGGAAACAAACGCAAACGGGAAGAGACTCCCGACTCCATCGATTCAATCACGGATTACGAGAGCGGAGAGGACGACAAACCCAAATCCAAACCTGCTCTCAAACACCACCATGCTCGCGGATCCAACGACGGCGACACACCAGACGATAATCTCTTCGGATGGGCTGCCGCCGCCGTCGTCCAAGAAGTCGTTCTCTCCGCCGAGCACAAGAAAATCCGCGACGCCGTCGATAATCACAGACGCGACGTCAAGTACACCTTGCGCAGTCTTTTGCACACAGGACTTGCTCCCGTCTTCCCAGAAGCCCTTTGGACGAAAGTCCTCCTCGACAAAGTCGTTGACTTCGACGAGATCAATGCTTTCTTCTTCTCCACCAAACTTGACATCGACCCCACTCCAGTCAGCACGGTCGAGTCGGCACTTCACAAAGCCTTGGGACGAAGCACGGAGAAGAAGACAGTTAACTCGCCAATCGTCTGGTTTAGATGCTTTGATAAGTATGTCAAGGCAGTCGAGACAATCTTCCCTTACCGGACGAACGAACTCCGAGTCTGGCGAGAGCATATCGACAACCTCTTCACCCAAAAGGTCGAAGACTCCTGGCCCCGAGTTATCGCATATGACATTGCCGCCCGCAAAGTCATCGGGTCCAACCCAGCCATCCTCTTTAACCAGTTCGATGCCCCAGAGATCACCAAACTCAAGGGCGCCTTCCTCGACAGAGACGGCGTCCGCTACAACGACATCGAAGGCACCGGTGGAATCACAAAGAGATCCAAGTTGGCAAAGAAGCGAGAGCGAGAGATCTGCAACAACTGGAATGAGGGTAAGTGCTTCCGCAGCGCTTGTTCCAGACGCCATGTTTGCAGTACCTGCGAAGGACCACACGTCGTCACCTTGTGTAAACCGAAAAGCTGCTGAGTCCTCGACCAGCTCTTCCTTCGTGTCAAGCCTGTGGCACGTCGCGCGTCATTTTGTAGGAGGAGGAGGAGAGGATGAAGAGGTGGTGGATGTTGGAGAGAATGGAATGGAAGTTGAAAAAGCCAGTGGTATTGGATCCTTCCTACCACGCTATCTGAGGGGTTTCGGATGGAGGAGCGTTGCCCCGCAGGGTAGTCGCACGGCGTGGTTCACGGAGGTTGACGAACCTCTTCCACACCCGCCTGAAAAAGAGTACAATCATGTAGCTATGAAAACTATCTATGACAATCCTCACCTTTTCCACGTTTCCACCCCGATCAATGTAGAACGTTTCGCTAGCGCTCTAGCCATCCATCCGAATCGCGCGTTCGTTGCCTCCGTGGTTCGAACGTTGAAAATCGGGTTATGGCCTTGGGCCGACACGAATCCATCGGGCGACTTTCCAGAAACGTGGGACAATGCGTGGGCGAAGATCTCATCGACTGAAGAGAGTCAGTTCATTGCGGCGCAGTGCATAGAGGAAGTAGACAAAGGACAACACTCACCAGCGTTCGGCCCAGACCTACTTCCCGGCATGTACAGTACGCCCAACATCGCTGTGCTCAAACCGCACTCAGTCGATCTCCGCCTCGTCGCGAACCAATCTGCAGGAGAGTATTGTCAAAACAACATGGTAGACAGAACTCAAACGAAGGGCGCACGTTTGGATTCTCTTCTTGTCTTCATCCCGATGCTGTTGATGTTTTCCAGCATGCATCCTGGCGAGAGGCTACTCCTTTGGAAGGCGGACGTCATGGGCGCGTTCCGTACAATACCCGTCCATCCACTGTGGCAGTTGAAGCAAGTCGTGACGTCCATGGTGGGAGGAAGCAAGACGGACAAGACCGCATGGCTGCGTTACGTTGACTGGCGTGCCTGTTTCGGAAGTCGTGCTTCTCCGAGAGCATGGGCGTCGGTGATGGGACTTGTTGTATGGATAGCGATATGTGTTCTGAACATGGTCTTTCTTTGCTGTTATGTTGACGACTGCTACAGCGTAGGCTTAGTCGGCGACATGACTTGGTATGACCCGTACCAGCAATACTATCCAACGGATCAAGTCCGACTTCTTCGACTGTGGGATTGGCTCGGCATTCCCCACAAGGCAAAGAAGCAAATTTGGGGTGAAGTCCTTGTCATCATTGGCTTCCTCGTTGACCCGAACGAGATGACGGCAACACTCCCAGAAGAATCTAAATCTGATCTCATCCATCACGTCCACGAGTTTGCGAACGTTCCCCGTCGCCGTCAAACGCTTCACGACTTCGAGCAGTTGACCGGTTGGATGAACTGGTCGCTGAACGTGTATCCATTACTCAAACCCGCCTTGTGCAACATATATGCCAAGATGTCTGGAAAGGACCGCGCACATGCTCCCATCTACCTCAACAAGGCGATTGCTCAAGACTTGGCGTGGTTTGAAGGACATGTTGAGGCTTCGTCTGGCATGTTCTTCTTCGCCAATCTTGACTGGAATCCCTTCACAGAGGCAAACATGGTCATTTTCTGCGACGCGTCTTTGACGGGCATGGGTTTCTGGGTGCCGGACATGGATCTCGGTTTCACCTGTTCAGTTGCGGGCGACGCGATGCGGGACAAGATCTTCTTTTGGGAGGCACTCTGTGTTCTCGCCGCGCTCGAGTGGTATGAGCGGTCGAGTTTAGCGTTTTTCGCCACGCCTAAGTCTCCTGCTCGGTTGACGATTTTCACTGACAACACCAATACAGTCAATATCTTCGACACTCTCCGCGCGCTACCTGATTATAATCCCATCCTCAAAGCGGCTGTGGACATCCGCATCCGTTCCAACATCGATTTACGCGTCGTCCACGTCAGCGGCGAACTGAACACCGTGGCCGATGCACTCTCTCGCGACAATCTCCACGTCGCGCAGTCTATAGTGCCGGATTTGCACTGCGACATTTTTAAACCCCCTCGAGTGACGCTGGGGGCAGAGGAAAAATGAAGATTGTGCAACTGCGGACGCCAAGGCAACCGCGTAGGAAACCTTGGTCCCGCGAACGGCTTCTCCACGAGAGAGCCATAGCTCTAGGACTCGCCATCGACACGTCGACAAGCGCGACCTACGACTCTCATCTCAATTCGTATCTCAACTTCTGCACTCTTCACCAATTTCCCATTGAACCAACGCCCGACACCCTCTCCTTCTATGTCGTCTACATGTGCGACAAGATCCAACCGCGCTCCGTCGCTTCCTACCTGACTGGTATTTGCAATAAACTTGAACCATATTTTCCTGAAGTCAGCGCTAACCGAAAGTCATATTTAGTGGCGCGTTCACTTTCGGGTTGCATGAAGAGATATAGTACCCCAGTCTTGAGGAAACTTCCTCTGGCACGAGCGCATGTTCTCTCCACCATCAACGACCTCAGCGCTCATCCTTCACACGATAGCCTGCTCTTCGCCGCCATGTTGACGACTGGCTTCATGGCCTTACTGCGTCTCGGCGAGATGTCGGTCCCGGACAACATCGCCATACGTGACTTGCGCAAATGTTCTCGCCGTTCCACGGTAACTTGGTTCGCCGACGGGTATGGTTTTGACCTACCGTATCACAAGGCCGACCGGTTCTTTGAGGGGAACAAAATCCGCATCATCCGCCGTGGCGACTTTAACCCGGGACCCGTCTTCCACCGCTACATCGATTCGCGCGACAAGATCTCACGCTTGAACCCATTCCTCTGGGTGACAGCGAAGAATGAGATCCCAACGCGAGCATGGTTCATGAAACGTCTACGACGCGTTGAACCAGATTCGCAATTCGCGGGTCAATCGATGAGAGCGGGTGGCGCAACAGCGATGGCCGAGGACGGATGTGCGCCCCATCTCATTCAGGCCGCCGGACGTTGGGCATCGAATACCTTCCAGATTTACATCAGGAAGAACCCCGTCCTTCTACAGGCCCTACTCTTCAACAAAACTCCACCCAACCATGATTGATTTCATCTTCCGGATCATCCATTAGCATCTTTACCAACATCAATCATATCGCGGCCGCCGCGTGTGGCGGTCGGCTCTTTGGCTACCTCGTCCGACAGGCTCATCAGATTGGTCGAGATTAATCTTTTGATTACTCAAGGCCAATATGAGGTACGCCATCTTTCACGTCTCATATGCTCACAGCATCCTCACTACAGTACTCGTTACAGATCCTTCGGATCTACAACGCTGTACTTCTGGTTCGTTACCCGTCGGGTCGCAAAATGAACCAGGTGAGACTCTTCTGCCTCCGGGACATTATCCTCGCTTACCGCGAGACTTTGACGTGGACAGCTTCCAGCGCCACATCTTCTTTTAGGACGATCGTTTATTTCCTTACCTGGCGGGCAGCTTAGGTATGCAGCCGAGGATGTCTCGCATCTCTCAGCTCTTACTGTGCCCCGCCAGGTGCGTTGTTGTATTCTCACTAGTACTCTCAGTCTCTTACTCGGTCACACCAGTATTGTTTCATCGTCGCCCGCCCGTTTGTATTCCATACTTGTACCACGTACCCTAACTGTACCAACATCAATCATATCGCGGCCGCCGCGTGTGGCGGTCGGCTCTTTGGCTACCTCGTCCGACAGGCTCATCAGATTGGCATCCCCAACATGCGTTTCCAGAAGCTGGACCAACTCGTCATCATACCGTGCCAAACTCGCACTAACCGATCCTCTGACGAGACGCGGCGGGGGGTACATTCGAAGCGTGATTTTCGTGATGCGCACGCGTCCAGGAGGGGAGTCAGGCTGGGGTGAGAGCATGCGCGCGTAATAGTGCAAGTACCGCCTCTGACTGGGTATGCTCACTCCCTGTTTGGCCTTCTTCCCATCCGTGACTGGTTTCATGCGACGGGAAGTATGAAGCGCGAGAATACTGTGCAAGGCCTCGGTTGTCGTATGGGTGGACTTGGAGCTGTCGCTGGAAGTGCGTGAGGGTATGGAAGATGCGATCGTCGAGGCGAGGGTAGATGAAGGGACAATGGTGCTAGCAGGAGTAACGGTCCCAATGCTAGATGCAGGAGTAATCTGTTTTGGCGACTCTAATATCTCCTCAGTATCCGTGACATTTTGGGATTCTGATTGCTCGACATGAGCCTCGTCATCGTCTTCCAGAGTCGGTACGGCATCGATGAGTTCGTCTGCGCGTTGATCAGCCGATTCGTCCGTCGAAGTGGCACGAGTCCTTTGGTCCATCGCCATCTCTAGGAGTAGATACGCGCATGCCATTGTCCCCGAACGACCTTTTCCAGCTGAATGCGCCAGTGTCAATAAAGGCCTGATATTTTGTGAACCTCAAAAACGTACCCTTGCAATGTACAACTGCGACCCTATCCTCGGCGCCCGCCAGCCATGTCCTTATCTCGGAAGCAATGAGAGGAAGATATGCCACGGGTGGTGCATGATGGTCTGGCCAAGGCCATCTGCTCACCCGCCCATCAAATACGCTCTCCTCGTACCCTCCCCCACTCTCACTAAGAGGGCAAAAGTTCCACACCCAAAATGCCTTTCCGTGGCGTTCAGTAAGGAAACGCTTAACGTCGGCGCGTTTGTTGCGGTAGAGACCCTCGATGCCTGAGGCGGGGTACCCCACAGGCGAGGGTTAACATAGACGAGATCGAGCTCGACGTCGAGCTCAGCGTCTGTGAAACGCGCTTTTGGTCCAGAAACGAGACGGCGAATGTACGAGGTCATTGCAATGGTGGCTGATTTGGAGGTGGAAGGAGGAATTTAAGGCGCGGAGTCAAACGGACGTGCATCATGGTGGTGACGTCAAGAGCTGTGCTCGGCGCTCATCTCGACGCTCCGAGCTCGTCGACCGAGTGCGACGACAATCACTGTCAGCGGAAAAGGATATCAGATTGAACGCTAACAGGAGACGAAAGGCAGTGCGTACCTATGCAAGTGGCGACATTATTGATGAGGGCACAGAATGAAGCATTGTAAAATCGTCTAGTAACAATATTCCAGTTGGATGCGCCCAACTACATAAGGACTGCCAAGTCCTCTGTCGTTGTCGCAGATCCATGCAGTAATCAGAAGGGTTTAACGTTGGATGCTATAGATCAGTAATAGAAACTTGTATCAACCATATCAAGGTTGAAAGAGGCGCCTTTGACGATACTACTTTCGCTTGCAAGGCGTTGTAGGCAGTCAAGTTTGAAATAACGCGTCAAAGCGTGAATTCTTCCTCACTAAGGGCATTCCGGATATTCTCGAGATGAACGTAGCGTGCCGACACGCCAAGCAAGATGCATTTAAACTCGGACGGTCGATGGAAGAAGGAAAAAGCGCAACTCGCCCAAAACGGAAGTAGAACCCTTAATTAGCGTTTCTTGCAACGAACCACGATGTTACCTCCCGGTCCCACTGCCTGAATCAATCTTGCGCTACTCCAGCTTCTTGCGCCCGGACGCCGGCACGAATGAAAATCTGCGCACACCCATTGGCTGCGCTTCCCTGCAGGTCTCTGTCAAAAAGCAGCCTATGACTATGAAATGCGTATATGGGGATGCTATGGCATCAAAAAGAACGTCGAATCGTGGAAAGCAACAGGATGTCATGGGTTCTTTCTCTGGCCAAGGACTTGCGAGCAGGTCAAGCTGCACAGCAGTTACTAGAAAGATACAACCTGGTAGACTCTAATGATTGAAGAGGCAACATCTCTCCCAGATTATCATTATAGCTCCCGACGCGCGAATTCATTTCGACCCCAAATTAATCAGAACTATTTTCCATCAGAAGTTTTTCACATACGGGGCTACAGACGATACTTATAAGGGTGGAGGTCGCTGGATCCACGGGAACCCCCACCCACAAACCC
>QLPD01002806.1:0-13631 GCA_003314085.1 Hymenopellis raphanipes
CAGATGAGGCCGCTGGAGGCAAAGGCTGCGAAAAACCCGTTCCTTATCCTGCGCATACAAATCATCAAGCTTGTGTTCAACGCCACACATCTCTGCTCTCGGGTCGCCCAAGATGAGGAATACCAACCGCGCAGGCGGCATCGATTCGAAAGCCATATGTCACAACCGCAATACGCTTCCATCAACAGAGATGCAGTCGGCCATACGGGCGACGCGGAGCAAACGACCAGAAGAAGAGCCTTCCTGCCCAACGAAAGATCCTGTTCCGCGACTGAAACAGCTCACAAGGATACTCCTCCTTGCAGCGTTCAAATTCCTAATCATATCGCGGAACACTAGTAAGAGGGTACTCGAAGCGCGCAGGTTGGGCCAACGCACTCAGCCGACAGGGGGGCGCGTCAACGTCGTAGATAAGGAAGGGATCCTTCTCCGGCGTCGCCTCGTACTCCTCCTACACACGCATATCACAGTTCTCGACCGCGACACCAATGGTGCGCTTCTCCCAAAGGCTTTCCGTACATCTCTGCCAGAGGATCTATATTAGCTGAGTAAACCGAGAGGTTGAAAGACACATACGCATCCTTTATCCCGGTTCCAGGCTGGGGGCCAGAGCTTTTTCAAAAAATAACTCGACTGGATATCATATTCAGCTTCACGGGTTCTGACAGAGTGCAGAGACGGCTTACCTCCGGAATCAACAGAGATGCCACGTCTAGGAGGAGCCCTAACAATAATAGGAAGCCACTTATTTTTCCGGGCTCAACCATGAACTCTGTGTACTCAAAGTCCTTTCCGTACGGGGCGCGCTGTGTCTCCTTATTCGGCGAGGTAATCGCGTTGTACTCAAACAGACCCCAGGAACGCTGCATGATTGCACGATCGACAAGAGACATCATATGGTGCCCTCCAACGAGCGTGCGTGACGAGACGAGTGCTGCTCATTACAGTACGGCTAGGTTATCTGGCTAGCTACCTGCGCCGATGACGGTGTAATCGCCGAAATTGTGGAGACGTTGGATGTCCGTGAAACGCACGAGGGAGCCGTACGAGGTTACATGGAGAGAGTATTAGGAAATTGCTGGCTTGGGGATGATGAGCATCTGCTAAGCATTAGTTGGGAGAAAGTGAGGTAAGCCGGCACGCCACGTGGGCCGTAGCTTGATCGTGATCGCGGGCGTTGGACGTGCATCTTCTCTTGCTCTCCGCGTTCATCTTGTCCTAACCCCGGCTGCACTTAGTGCACGGGTATCTTTTCAGTTTTTCTTTCCTCTGTTTGAGTACATCTCCCGCGCCATGGGAACCCTTCGCCCTTTCAGTGGGAGCACGGCCTTGGTATCCTTTCTTGAACTGGTCGCACGGGGCGCAGAGGACGACTTCGTGACTGCCTTTTGCAGTGGAATATGGCTGGACTGGAAGCATCGGAACAGTGGACATCTTGGAGTGGCAGTCGGTATGAAATGTGTATAGGGAATCTGGAATTTACGGCCAGTACACAGTTACACTTATCACTACTGAGATACAGGTCCTTTCTCACCTTTATTCACGAATGCTAAAACGGAGCCGCTCTCTTCCGAGGAACGGGTCTCATGAATCGAAGGACTTTTTCAAAGACGCGTCGAATTCGGGAGGGAGGCCAATGGAAGCTTATAACTATTTCCTACCTATGTAATACCAACGAGTGCGTTCTTGTCGCGTCTCTACGCGTCGGTTGAAATCCCAGAGAAAGCGCATCACGGTTCCGCCGGAGGTCCGTACTTGAATTCAGAATTCTGAACATTGTGAATCTAAAGCTGTCTCTAGACCGGCTTTTGTTACAGAAATCACGCCAGCTCCTTATATTCACGATTCGACACTGGGTCATGACAGCCTTCTGGAATGCTTTACTTTGCCAAATATTCGTGTTCCGTGCTTTTCCAAGGCCAATAACTTCAATAACTATGCGATGTACAATACTTCTCTCATTTGCTTGAGACGTGTCGATGATACCGCTATCCTCTGCCTCCCTATCTGTGGCACGCTCAGTACGTCGTTGCGTCTCAGTCGCCGCTACTCAACTTACAAATTCCATCCTAACAGACAGTCGGACTCGGAACTGCTGGTCACCGACGACCGAGCGGCATCAAAGCCCGTGCGCTGCCCCTATATACACGGCTGCCATGGAACGCCAAACGCTTTTGCGCCTATTTGAGGCTCGCCTTGTTCGCATGGGAAGGGCATCCTGATCCCATCTTCTCCAAATTATGGCTCGCAAAGTTCTGTCAAACGTCTTTGAGGTTGTCTGCGTGCGCCCTTTGGACGGGTTTCACGACTCTCTCACCATCAACTTCGACTCTATTCCTGGCATTGTGGTATTGTCTTTACGGTATACGTCGTTGGTACAGTGGCTAAGATGTGGACTGGGTCGTGCGCTCCTCGCAGATCCGTATATCGACTGTGAAACCTCAGCACAATCGAGCACTTAATTCTTATTTGAGGCTGTCGCTCGCCATGCACATCGTCCCTTCTAGTGGAGTAACACGTCCTTCAAACACGTTTGTCCCGCTGACATGATTTGGCCGGTGCGTTCCTTCGTATTCAACCTAACATTCGACTTCTCACACAGAGCACAGTTGTTACCTTCACACTGGGTGCTCTGGACTTGTATTGATGCCTTTCTTCCCCAATAGTTACTTTCTCCCCCAATATAAGAGAGCACTCAAGGACCATCATGGCATAACGAGAGCGACTATTATCCAAGCCGTATTCTCGAGGACGAGCCGGTGTTCCGCTCATTTAGGCGTCAGCCCTATGCTGGACGCGCTTCTGCTCTGGCCAACATTGAGCCCTATTCTAAACAACGCTCTGCGCCCGGAGCTCCGGTCTCGTCTACCTTTACGACGATCGTTGAACTGCCATATCGGGATGACGCGTTGTTTGGCCGTGTATGTTTGGAGTGCTTTGGGGATCGGACTGTCGTTTTGGGGCTTGCTCTCGTACCATCATCTTGTCTGTATTACTGTCCTGGTCTACTGCGAACAGAGTCCGTTCTCGATACTTGTGTGTGACTCTCTCTCTCTGTTCTTTTTTCTTTTTCTGCTCTTTATTTCCAGTGTTTGCCGTCGTCGTCTGACGTCTTCCTCATACTTTTCTCAAATTGATTGGGCTTTTCGCGTTTCCGCGCACTCGTAGCGCGCGCTAAGCATCAACTACCGCATAGCCTTGCCCTCAGTACCGGTTACTGGCGGCTTCCACGTTTGTGCAAGCCCGGACAACCTAGCGCTGGGAGCGAATACGACTGGTCGGAAAGGCTCGGTATCACTGTCATCGAGTGCTTGACTGACATGGACACGTAACCGAGATACCTGTGAGTATCCTGTTCGATGTTGTGCAGAAGAACGCAAGTGTGTGGCCTTATTACTTTTAGGAAAGCTGCAGATCGTTACTAGACCAAAGGGTACGTTTCTTGGCACGTTGATTGACGCGTTTTGACGGGACGTAGCCCTACAGCCTTGTGCTGCCGTCGTTTTTGGAATATGGTACGGCGTTGTTCAAGGTTCATTCCGCTAGCCGCCTAGACAATGATGGACATTTCCCTTTAAGTCACTGTGAGTGTTCAATTGTCTTCTGATTTATGAGAAGAAGATGAACAACGGATCTAGGGTGCGTTCTTAAACGAGTTAAAGCAGGATCACAGCTCGCTAATCGCTTGATCGTGTCATCCCTCGCCACACTTCACGCTTTGACTGTCGCTCCTATAATCTTCTACGCTGCATCTAGTGACACTTGAATCCCACAATCAAGCGCTTGTGGGACCATTTGCAAAATGAATCGTCCAAGACCAAATCGATTGTTGTATACAGCGAGACATGGTTGATCCTTCGTGAGCGCAGGCTGAAACCCGAGGGCACGAGCTATACCGAGCCCACGATAGCGCAGATTATGAGCGGCGCTGCGTGGGCCTCGGTAGTTTTTTTTTTCACTAGCTATGAATGACTGTGAGTGAAAAGACGAACAATTCCAAGACAAAGAACCTAGGACGAGGCGTGTAAGGACGAGGACGCCAAGTACGACCTGGAAATCGTTGCTGATTGGCGCGATAGTCTTGGTATGCTTCTCATCTTCGTATGTCCCTTCACAACCAAAACATACAAATTTAACCTCATTCATTGCCGCGAAGGCCGTACTCTTTTCAGCCGTTGCCATTGTGGTATTCATCTTTCAAACCTGCCGGACTCATCTCCAGGTCAACTATTCACAGGTGACGGCATGTAGGCTTGATGCTGGAATCACTTGCTGTTCAACACTGTTTTTTCCTTGGAGGGTACGAGGCTAAGTCCAACGCCTGGTTGTAGTGGTCTGCTTTGGATCGCGGACTACATACGACGAAGGAATGCGGGAGATGGACCTGGAGCCCTTCTGGACTTTTGAAGGTGCCAACCTCCACATGTTTACTGACCATCTCATTTTTTCTTCTTACAGTTTGCCATATCGCATGCTGTTGTATGTAAGACTGCCCAAGTCGCTGTCCTTACCGGCGCTTATCGTGATGCTACAGCATTTTCCGTACGTCTTTCTCCTGCATCTTCACAGGTGGTTACGCGACTTCAACGGTCGTGTGCGGGGTTCTGGATTGCCCATGCACCACCTTTGTCCGAGTACGTGCGTGATTTTAACTTGACTCTTCTGACTGAGGCCTTTCTAGATGCTCTTCGGCATAGTGGAGGGTCAGTAGAGGTTTCGGCTCTACTTCGAGAGCGTGAGGTACAGTATGCTGTCCCCGTTGGTTAACTTGACTGACTGACTGACTGACTGACTGTTTGTCTGTCTGTCTGTCTACCTGGCTTGTCCACTAGGACCTCAGCCGACGAACTACCCAACATCCTTGTTTTACTTCCTTTAGTTAGCCAGACTTACATGTCTACGCCCTTTATGGCGCGTACATCGCCTTCTCAGTCTGTTGGCCAAAATCATCTACAGGAATGCTCTCATAGTCATGATAGCCCAATATCAGCAAGCGCCACATTAGGTTTCTATGCCTTACAGGGTGACTTGACGTCTGTTGCTCTTCGCAGGTCGCCGTTGAGTGACAGGATTCGAAAGCCAAATATGACAGCAGTGAGTTCGGTTGGTATTCCATCTCATCTTACGATATCCCGCAGAAAGTTGGCTCACTATCATAGGCCTGAGGAACGACGGTCTATCAGCGGTTGTAACTCACACATTCGCATGCAGTATCAACGAGGATACGTGACATTGACACGAGGCGTAAGAACGGACCGTGGCAGATTTTGTTTCGCAAGCAGTAAAATCAGACAACAGTGATTTGACAACGTTGACTCGCAGCAAGGCACGCGTACCTTGGCCGTAAGTCAAGGCGACGACGACGTTTAGGAAAGCGGCGGAACACTGTGAATATTGAGAATGACTACAAGGAAGTCTATTCGAGGGGCACGTTGTAGATGGAGTAATCACGGTGTATATCCTCGGAGGCTGTCTAGTCCTTGTGAAAGCAAGGAATGTATGAACAGCATTATTCTGTTGAGACAAAGGAGCAGTGTACGGCGGCGTTGGCATGGTAAATGGGTACAAGGGTGACGTCAAGATCGAGGGGTAAATCGAGAAGGAAAAGGGTTGGCCAAATTAGGCTTTTCCCACTAACCGCCATTTCGCTTTCATACCTGCAGCTGGATTCTCTGCAAATTCCGCTCTTTTCTTCTTGCCACCACCACTTGGATGGCCCCCAGTGATGTCGCCGTCGATTCCCGTCAGCGTAAGAAGGGTGCTACGGTCCCCCTTCCATCCAGGCAGCCCACCTTGGATCCAGGGTACGCGACGGGGTACGAGACGGATTCGGTTCCCCCCAGTATAGGAAAAAAGTCGGGCAAAACCAAACTCAAGAAAAAGAAATCAAAGGCTGCTGTTGCGGCTGATCCAGGGTACGAGACGGACGACGGCTACGTATCGTCTGGCACGACCATGGGTAAGACCAAGAAATCACGTTTATTCCGTCTTGGGAATCGGTCGAAAACGAATGTGCAAGCGGAGGAGCCTCCCCCACCTCCTCCGCTGCCAGAACCACCGGCCCCGGTATTTCGCCTCCCCATTGCGGCTCGGTTCGCTACCACTTTGGGGGACATCAATGCCAATGCCACCGCTGACCCCCCACTTCCCCCTCCACAACCGTCTGATACCGTCGCTCTCAGAGACGTATCGAGTCCGGCCCCAACTTTGGATTCTTTGTTTCTCCGAGACGCTGACCGGGACTCGCTGGATGCCCCAGAATCTACTATGGCTCATAGTGTGGATCATATCCAGACTCAGGTCTTTAATTCTGCAGCACGGCGGCGGGGCAACATCAATGTTGCGAGTAGCGACAGCAGCGACAACCACGGCAGTACTAGCACTGGGCACTCCTTCTTTTCGAAATGGACTGCCTCGTCTTCCGCGTCCTCTTCTTCGCCGCAATCAAAGCATCCGCCCATCTCATATCCATTGACCCGTTCCCCGTCTCCGCCTTCTCCCACTGTCGTGCAGAAGAGCTCATTTTCAAATCTTACGTCCCAGAAGAGAGGTCCAGAATCGCTCACTATCGACAGCTCTCTTACAGTGCCGGATTCTACCTCGCGGAATCCGTCGCCGGGCGGCTGGTCACCGTTTGTCGTGGTTACGCCCAATTCGCCTGGTACGCCAGAGCGTTCGGCTTCTCCAGCACCACGACCGCCCTTCCTCGCCAGAAACGTAAATCCGCCCTCTCCCCAACTTGCGTCGAAAACTCATCTTATTGTTGATGTCAATTCTTCTACCGACTACATCATGCCCTCTCCGTCACCACGCGCTCGTTCCCCTGCCTTCCCGCTAACCCCATCTCAGATTATCGCTCAGCGCGACTTACCGCCTCCCAGTCCACCGCCGACAGTGTCGCTCCCTCAAGTACCAGATGATCAGGGATATTTCTCACAGCAGCAACAGACCTCGCGCCAGCGTCGCCAGTTTGTGCTCAACCCGGCTGTCATACCCAAACGCGGCAAAGAGGCACCTTTCCCATCGCGCCCGGTGTTGACATCGCCGAATGCAACGGTGACTCAGCCAGGCCTGTCCGCGCGTGTCAAGGTCAAGCGATACCGGGAGCTGTATACGTTGCCCAAGGCGTGGGATGATGAGCCGGTGGAGGAGCCGCCCGAGGTGATGCGCGACGTGATTGCGCGGTTCAAGCGCACGTCGGACGAGTCGAGTGCCTCGGAAGAGCTGCAGGTTGCGTTGGAGCGGAATCAGTCCAGTGAGGCGCTTGATACGCGGTCGGATGAGATATCACATTATCCGGACGAGGAGAAGAGTATGGGACGGGAGTCGATGTATCGGTATGAGCATGGCGCGCACTCGACGGGGAATCTGAGCACGTGGAGCGGGGAGGCGGAGCAGAGGACGAGTATTATGGATATTGAGAAGAGCGAGATGGCGAGGGAGCGGTTTGTGCAGCGGATTGAGGCGATGTTTGATCAGAATGGGAGGGAGCTGCCTAAGCCTTTGGAGCGGCGCGTCCCTCCTGTACCGAGGCTCCCGCAGGCGTATGCGAAGCCGGTTAGATTCTGAATTTGTGAGTACCTCTATCTTTATTACTTGGATCTATGCTAACAGACGGTTGTAGATTATTTTTCTTGTGGGTTTCGTCGTCGATATCTCTTGTTGTATTACTTATCTCTTGATCCCCCTGCTGTCTCTACATATATCCATACATACATACATTACACGCACCAAGCGTAGACGGGTCTGCGCGCGTAGCACTCATTTTTTGAACGTTAAAACCCATACGTACTTACATCATACCCTCGATAACCATAAACCATAAGAGTTGTGTATAGCTAAATTTATATCTCATTCCCCCAAGGACGCCCACGTCCATGCGCTTGTGGCGTGGCGTTTCCGTTGCGAGGTGTCGCCAGGTACGAGGAAGCTGTGATCCGTTGCATTAACGACATGCCAGCTGAAATCGTGGCCTTTTGTCGATTCGACGATTTCTGGACACGGCACCAGGTACGATTTCGGAGGAAGCTGTGATCCGTTGACGTGTTTTCAATTAACGACATATATCCTCATTCCGACGTTTTAGTACAGTCGACCCCGGATTGTACACCAGGACTGCGATACTAGGCAACCAGTGGTAACAAGTATGTGTCATTGCTGAATTTATCCCTAGATAATAGGACTACCTCCAGTAGTTACTTATGAGTGGGTACCATTTTTGAATGGTGTGCTCTAAATACTCCGAGTCGACGTCGTGCTGCCTCGGGTCAGTGCATTGTCCTGCACCCATGGTTCTAGGTACTTATCGGTTTCCTTTCGCTAGCTACTTCATAGCTCATCTTGATCCTGAAGTGTCCGTAAGTATTCATGATGCAGTCGCTGTCTATCACTACACGGTTATCTTCACCCCTTTATAGTTCGGTGGCGTATAATGTCTGGCAGCAGGGATGAGAAGCCAGTGCAAGTACTTACTATGACCAATGCTATAGACGTCAAGTCTACATAAGTAATATCGGCCAGTTCGTCGGCTAGCTAGTGGACCAGTCAGTCAAGTTGAAGCTCTCAAAGGAGAGCCCAAACCTCTACTGACCCTTCACTGCGCCGAAGAGCATCTAGAAAGGCTACGAGTCAAGTTAAGAGATCACTCGCTCGGTCAAAGGTAATGCACACCATCCCTGTGGCGCGTCTTCAAGGCCTGTTAGAGTCGTGTAGCCGAGAAAGCAGTGACAACTGGAAAAAAGACGTACGCAAAGTCATCACCTCCACGAGATAAGCTGTCACAATGGCAGAGTGTATACACCAACAGGCGCATAGACATGTGTTCCTAATCCAAATCTGACACTCCAATTCCGCCCATGACTGTACGTCGTGAGGGGCACCAGACTCAGTGACAATGACATACTTAGAGGCCACACCGGCACAAAAGGGGAAGATCATTATTGGCCGCGAAGAGTTAGACCACAAATCCGACTCAAGACGGGATGGTCAACAAAACCTACCATCGTCGCGTAGAACAAGCGTCTCGCAGGGCATATAGTGGGAGGCTGGAAAGAATTTGGACCCCGGGCGCCAGGGCTTGTTCATCTGGGATAACTAATCGCGACCTCGCCATCCGTACGCGTCTGTGCAAGGGGAAAAATATCAGCATGTAGACGAATGGAGGACCCATACATACCTCAGCAAGCTAAATTTATGGAAGGAAGGACACACCCATGCGATTGTGGGTGCTGTGATCCGTCGACGTTTTCCCGAAGTTGTCCCCCCCAGTCTTAGCGAAATCGAAGGGCCGGTCTGTGTAAAGAGGTCCGACAGCATTAGGATAAAGTAGGTCCCCCCAGTAAGCGACATTGCGCCAATGCAGCAATCTAAGAGGTCTGTCCTTGGCATGTAAGTAGATGAATGGAGGAATCATACATACATAATCATACCTGGTCCTGTCTTCCGCGCTCAACAGACTCAGTATGTTTAGCGTAATATTCAGTGTGGACTGTGCTAATGGGTTCGGCGCTGTGCACTCCAAGATACATAATAGTAACACTGAAACCTGGTATACATTAAGTATTGTCGTTCCCGACCTGGATCTACATTCATTATTATATATACGGCGGTCCTAGAGCTACAAAATCACCCCCTCCCATCAGTACACCAATCCACCTAAAGAAAACGCCCACACTCACCTGTCCTAAACACCCCCAACGTAAACTCCACAACCAACAGAAGAACACCCCCGCCCGGCGCGAGCCTCAACACCTTGGGCAAGAACCCCTTATACAGCGCCCCCGCGCCCTCTTCCCGAAATATCGTCACCAGCGCGGGGTACGTCCAATTGTACTTGGGTATGACCCCAGGGATCTTGGCGGTGCCTTGTATACGGGACTTTACGACGTCGAACGGGGTGTTTACTACTGTGCCGGCGAAGCCCCCGATGGAGCCGGAGATGAAGTTGTTGAGGAGTTGGCCTTGTGCGCTCTGCAAAGATATGAGTGGATGAAAGAGGGGAAGGGAAGGGAAGGGAGACGCGCCTCGGCTTTCGGGAGCAATGCTCTAACTTGAAAGATGCACCCAAAGTAGCCGCCGTTCCAGTAGAGGTGCCGCCAGAAGGTTGCTTCCATGCCGGCGTATAGGCCTAATATGCCTTCGGTCCTGATGACTTGTTTCACGACGTCCATGGGGCCTTTGAATGTGCTGGTTTTGTCTTGGAGTCTATACACATAGTTGTTGTTAGAGGGGCGCGCCTTGACTGGGGAGGAGGACGAGGTACTTGATCTTGACGAGCTCAAAGGGCACGACGACGAAGCTTTCCTATAGACGCGTTAAATTCGGCGTTTGCAATCATCAGAGAGGCGTGGACTGACTGTAGCACCCGCGCTACAGCCGGTCAAGACCGAGAGCTGTTGCGTCATTTTGGCTTCGCCAAAGAGGCCCATGTAGGTTTTTCCCCAAAAGTCGTTGGCTGCGCTACGCGATACGGATTAGGTTGGCGTGTTCATGGGACAAGGGAACGAACTCCATTCACAATTTGACGGCCCGCTTGGGAGCTTCGAGGAGCAGAGGGGGTACGAGTCCTTATAAATGATAAAGTGTGAGTTGTGGTGGTGGTATTGGACGAAGCAAGGTCGGACCTCTGTATAGGCGTCCGGCACTAGGGGAGATGAGATGGGGTTGGTCGCGTGCACTAGGAGAGAGCGCACCCTTCCTCCTTGATGATATTCCTGAAACTGCCTATTAATCCGTGCTGTGACTTGCCGGTTTCTAGTTGCATGCGTGTTTTGACCTAGGATGGGGGTGGGTGGATGAGGGGAAGACGATGGGGGGGAGTGGGTTGTAGATGGAACATACGACATCTAGGAAACGTTAAATTTAAAGCGATGTTGGAAGGTATGAGATGTGGGTGTACGCACCGAGAGGGTAAAATGTGAGGATTTCGGAAATACCAGCGATGGCTCCTGCTGCGAAGTTGGCAATGAACGGAAGGGCTGTATCGATTATTGGTTTATCAGTACGAGCGCGTTGTTCCAGAAAGGACGTATCGACGGACGTTTCTTTTGGTCGGCCATTCTGAGCAAAACGTCTAGCGGGGGGTATTTTTACAGGGAGGAGGAGGAAAGGAAGGAAGGAAGGAAGGAATAGGATAGCACCGGACGGAAGTGCCTGGTTATTCCGGGGGATATATCGGGTATTATCTTCCCACGCTGGCTTTGTGTAGATGTTCCGCGGACGAATAATCTGGGTTGCTGTTAGCCTGGAGGTAAAGAATAGAAAGACTAGGCCCATACAGCATGTGCAGGATGTATAGTGGCTAGAAGTAGCTGTTGTGTTATGATGAGGAGATTTAGGCGAATGATGACGCGATGCTTGAGGATCCCGTAGGACACGTGTTTGTGAGGAACGAGTTACACGTATAATTGACGTGTCTTAGTCATCGAAACCTCTGTACTACTACTAATTACTTGTGCGCCACAGACATAACCTCAATTATTATCAATATAATTATTATTGATTTACTTTGTCTTATCTCCACGAGCTGATCGTCGTGTGACTTGTGACGTATCCACGCGGCCTGCTATGGTCTACATCTCGTCCTGGCAGGAATACCAAGATGCCGCAGAGGCCCTCTACGCCAAATCGCCTCACAAGGTGCCCATCTCCTCCCTCTCCTCTTATCCCTCTTTCCCTCCTTATCCCTCCCTTCCTAACCCCCGCATCGATTTGTAGACGCGATACGTGATAAAATGGAAAGCAGCCGAAAAGAAACTGGTCCTCAAAATCACCGACAACACCAGCGTGCGTCCTACTGCTCCCTGTCTGCCTCTACTTCTTCTTACTCGCTTGGGGGATAGTGCATCAAATTCAAAACATACTCATCCGTCTACCTCAACCGCTTCGAGACATTAAACCTCTCTTTGATGGAAAAGATGCAGAATAGACGGGCGGCGCCGGAGGTTGTGGTGGAGACGGCGCGGGCGCCCGAGCCCGCCGTGGTGGTGCCGCCGGCGGGTATACCGACCGCTGCCAGCGGCGGTGTGAAGAAGAAGAAGAAGCCGAAGAAGAAATGAATGTAATGAGGTGTGTTTGTCGTGTGCTTTTTCATTCTTACTGGTGCTGTTGCTGATGGAGTATGTGGTGTTGTAGGTGTATATGTGTATTATACCACACGAGGAATGTATGCTATTTCCACGATTCCAGTCTCGCCGCTATTTGTGTGAAGGCGAGCATCAACGGGACACGGCGCCTTACCGGACACTGATGATCATGATCACTGGATGGACGCGGAACTGCACGATTGGTCCGGGATCACCTTGTGGTACTGGTCGAACAATTTGCGCGGGCAACCATCGCGTGGATCTACGGAGGCACGGACCAGCATCGGTAAATCTGTGGCCGACTCAAGTATACGGGTTATTCATTCCCAGTCGCGACGGAATCTCTCCGTGAGTTCCATGTACTATACGTATAGAACTCACAGCACGTTTTCATTTCCGCCTATGAGATCTGATTTCTTAAACCTTGACTGGACTGGGAATCTAGATAACCCAGGGCTCTCCACGTCCGATATCGCCGTCAGTCGGTGCTCTCCTTCATACTACACACTTTCGTACGTGCGCCTATCTAGCACTCGAGTCTATCTATCACTGCATTAATCTTTGCTTCTCATGATCCGTTCGATCTGCTGTGCGAGCACCGCAGGTATGCATGCCCGAGATGTAGATTTCGAAGGGGTCATCAGTATTATTGCAGACGAACGCTCGATCCGGTTATCCGGCGGGGAAGAATTCATGCTGGATTCGCAGCTGACGACGCGCTAGGTATGTATTTCGAAAAAGTACTGCTCTATTCTATTCTCAGTCTCCTAAAGCTATTGCGTGTACACTGCGGCAATCCAGAGATGTCGATGATGTACAGACAGAGCCCTACATATGATCCGTGTACCGATCACTGTCAATGGGCAGTTCGCTCCTCGTGTCTGTCAAAGCGCTCCATCAGCTCATCGACATCACAATTTAGGCGCCACCTGGTCCGTGCGCTGTGCATCACCGTGGCCGATTACCCTCTCTTCCCCTACTCAGGAGCGGTGTTTTCTCCGATGATATTATATACGCCTGGCTTGTCTGTCATCGGAGGAGGGGGAACAGCGAGGTGCCAGTGGCTTGATGGGCGTAATCAAGTGATATCAATGAATCCTTCCCGACTGAGAGAGAACCCGCCAATCCTCCTGATATCATTTATGTATATGAGGGTGTGTTGTTTCCGATTGTGTTTGGAAGCCCTGCTTGGGATGATCATCACTATCATCATCAAAGCGTGGCGTGGTGTCATTGAGGCGGTGTTGGGTGCGTGTAGATTTGTTGATGGGGTTTGCTTACTCTTCGTCGAATGGATCGCTAGGAATGCAGATGCACTCCGCGAAAGGCGGGGCTTTATTGAGAGCATAGGCCAGAGGCTAGAGCAGACGCTCGATGATGATGATGAACCGAGCCGGCGATCCGGCAATCAGCACAGCCACGGGGTTTCGCGGGATTGATTGTGATGGGTTTTCCTGAATCCTGAGTGCTGGGCTTGGGTGTTCTCCGAGGATGGGGGGCGATTACGGTGATGGTTTGGCTGGGTGAGGTGAGAATAGGACGTGGTAC
>QLPD01002806.1:13697-37572 GCA_003314085.1 Hymenopellis raphanipes
TGGGATGGGGGGGGGCGGGGCGGGAGGGTTCCGCTATCTGGTTTCCCTGCATTGGTGACTCATTATTTGATGCAGAGGGATTTAGACGGAGCCGTGTCTCTGTGAATGACAGGATGAATGGGAAGGAAGACATCCGCCCTTGAAAGAATGACGAAGGATCGGCGAGGAGCCGCGATACAAAAAAAGAGCTCATACTTCCGACTGTATAGTATACCGAGTGTGCAGAATACTATGTAGTAGATGCCTGAAAGCTATACACGCAAAACTGAGCCAGCTCGTGAGATCACATCGGAGATCAAACAAAGTTCGCACGGAGGGGTAAGGTGTTACCCTTTTGGACTTAATATCTCCAGTCACGGCCACCAGTCGTTCGTCGTTGTGCCCCTCCTCCTCCTAAATGGACGCCACCACCAGCAACATCGGCGGCAGCACACAATACAAGCTCTCACTACAACCGACTGTCCCGCACGAGCAGGATCCCTCGGAGCACACGGCGCGGCCGGGGAATGCCCAGCGCCATGCGATGTGGCTCATGGACACGCACCAGGCCGACGACGGCGAGCCCATGCAGCACGACGAGTACACGTCCGTGTCTACTCCGGGTCTGAGCAAGGGCCTCAGTCGCCCGCTGACCGCCCAGGAGACAGATCGCCTCGCGCATCTCGACCGGCTCAAGTTCTTTCTGGCGACGGCACCGAGCGGCTGGGAGAAGGGCGGCAGCTCGTCGTCGTCGTACACGCCCGACCCGTCCAATCCCGCCCTTAATCGGTTTCTGCTCCCGACGCAGGAGTTTGTGACCTGTGTGCTCTGGAACGGGCTCTACCATATCACTGGGACGGATATTGTCCGTGCTCTCATTTTCAGGTGCGTAGAGTCGTTTACCGTTGATTCTAAGGCTGATTGGAGAGTAGATTTGAGGCGTTTGGGCGGCCAGTGAGGAATATGAAAAAGTTTGAGGAGGGTGTCTTTAGCGATCTCAGAAATCTTAAACCGGGCGTCGATGCGTGCCTGGAGGAGCCCAAAGTGAGTGCCTAGTACTCGTTACTACTTAATCTAACGATTCCTAGTCGCCGTTTCTTGATTTACTCTTCAAATATCAGTGTATTCGAACGCAAAAGAAACAAAAAGTGTTCTACTGGTACGTATCTCCTAAATTACACGCATATATGCGGTCTCAAACCATTTTATAGGTTCTCTGTACCCCATGACCGCTTATTTCTCGATGCCCTCGAGCGCGATCTCAAGCGAGAAAAAATGGGTATGGAGCCGACTACCGTTATCACCGGGGAACCAGCCATGTCATTCACCTACGACAAGAAACGCAGTCTTTACGAACAGTTTACCGGATCGAAATCATCTTCCGGTCGTCACGCATCGTCATCAAATCGCGCTCGGCGTAGCGCCAGCAAATCCAGTTCGGTAAGCCGCTCCATGCGGGACGGCGAAGGCGAATTAGAATGGAACGTCCGGCGACTCGAGGAGGAGGGTATGCTCGGTCCCGACGACAGCGATGCCGATCAGGATGAAGCCACCCTCGCAGCACAGCAGTCTCCTTTTTTCTCCATGTTCTCCCTCTTTGAAGGCAGCCCAACATACAAACAGCGTCGGAAAAAGGCCAACCACGGTCCTTCATCATTGGGGCTCGGCGCTGATGCAGAGCGTGGACGGACGGGGTACCCGAACGACCAGGACGATCCCATGACGGGCGGCGTACAGGTAAAGCGAGAAAGCATCAGCGCTGCCGACATGTTCATGAAGCAAGCACGTGGCGAGCTCGGACAGCCTCTAGCACCGTCGGCCTCGTCGTTACCAAAGGTCGATATGCGGGATGTCGGCGTCTACGTCGAGGGACGACTCGTTAGCGGCGGCGCACCTAATCTCGCTGCTGGTGCTCCTGCGTATCCTCCAACTTTCGATAATTATGGCCAGTTTCAACAGACCGTCGAGATGGCTGATCCCACCGCGTCTGCGGCGACGAGTGGCGCCAAGACGAAGGTTTTCGTGTGCCCGCTCCTTAGCTGTGGACGGATGTTCAAGCGGATGGAGCATCTTAAGCGCCATCTTCGGACACATACGATGGAACGACCGTTCGTCTGCGATAAGTGCGGGAAGAAGTTTAGCCGGAGCGATAATTTGGGCCAGCATATGCGGGTACACGGCCGCTCAGAGGCGGCGGGTGACCAGACGTTCGCGAGTGGAAACGGAGAGTGGACCAACCAGGACTGGGGAGACTGGATCAACAGTGATGGGGAGGAAGGATCTGGACAGGAGGACGACTTCCCTAGGGCGACGACAGCTAATATTGGCGTCGGCCTGGGAATGTATGGTGGTCTGGGTATGGGCATGGGAATGGGCAACACCACGGCTGAAGGGGAATGGGCTGCCGCTGCGAGCAACGTACCGAGCGGCGATATGGCAGGGTATGGGCTGAATGTGGAGATGTGTGAGGTGGAGATTGCTGGAGATTTGAGAGAGGTGCCGGGCGACGAGGAGGGCCTGGTGACCGAGGTCTTTGCAAGCGACTACCAGAACAACGGGTATCCGCCGCCAGCAGGGACGAGCGGGTATTATGCGACACATCCCCAGCAGCAACAGTGGACCGCACCACCCGCGAGCGCGCCTGTGAGCATGTATGGCGCGAGACCAATGTCTTCGGCGGGTTCTTCTGGGAGCGGGAGCATGTACGGGGACGACGACGGCGCGTACCTCAGTATGAGTGCGCCGTCTCATAAACAGGTTTTCGACCATGCATCGCTGTATCCGCCAGGAGTTCTGGATAGCAGTGCGACTGGAGGCGGACCGGTACGGAGACATCGCAGCATGACTCCGTCGTTGATGAGGAACGGAAGCGGGGATAGTGCTGGATCTTCAAGACGACCTGGGACATCGTCTGGAGAGTCCCCGGTTCCGCGAGGATTCCACCCGTACGCACACGCGGGATATTCATCAACGCAATCTAGTCCGTCGATGTACCCAGTTGGATTGCCTGGAAGTCTTACGCGACGCAGTTCGAGCCGTGCGTCGTCCAACTTTGGGGCTGGGGTCGAAGAGCAGATGCGCCAGATGATGCGAAGCGACTCGGGGGGCTCGTCATCGATGTCGCGCCCCGGGAGCGCGCTGAGTTTGTATGGCGGCGACATGTACAGGACGGACAGCCCGTCGCCGTTTGGGACGGGGTTGACGGATAGTCCTGCTGCGTATCCGAGTGAGCTGCCGCCGACGACGGGTGGTGGTGGGTTCCAGAATCAGCATGCTGCGACTGTTCCTGGGAGTGGGAATGCAGGGGGGTTCTTCGCAGAGCAGTTCGGAGGAGCAGGAGCAGCAGGAGGAGGAGGGGAGTACCCGTATGCGCATCCTGGGCCTCCGCAGCATGTGAGTACGATGTAGAGGTGTGCAGGTGATTCTGAATGACATGACTTTCTTTTTCGTACGTTATAATCCTCCGTACCCTCTAATTCGTCGTATATATCCTACCTAGAGAGGAAGTTGTTAATACCTGTACCTTGTTTTCTCTTTTGTTTGTTTGTTAATTATGTGTTCCAATCGTACTATTTATCGCAATTTATATATAGCATCTCAATTTGGTGGACTTGCTTTCTTCTTTTTTATTATGTATGCTACGGTGAATGAATGACGATAAAGATGTACATGCGTGTATATTTGGAGAGGGTGATTGTTGGTTGGGAAGAGGGGTGTGATTGACAGATGGATGGGGGATCTCCGTGAGGGTACGTACATTGTGAAACGTCGAAGGGTTGGGAAGGAGAGGAAAGAAGGACTTGTGGTGATTTGCGCCACGTGTAAGATCATGCACTGGTGTGGCGGGCTGGTCGGAGTTTGAAAGCACGCGAAAGGTCGATCGGATGTCTTTTCCCTGCTTGACCTCGAACCACTACCATCTCGTTGGCGCAGCGTCACAATGCTACATTAATCGCGTCGAACTACAGACACCTCATACGCGCATTTCGGTCGGGCCTATGGCAGGTGGCGACCCGTGCGCCGAAAATACCGACCGACTTGTAGGGGCGCCGGCTCGACGTTCATCCAAGAGCTTGCCAACCGGTACGTCTCTATCGTATTTGTTATGATTTCCATATTCACCTCGTCTAGAACCATAGTGCGATGGCAGTATTATGGCACAACACGACTGTGATGATACCGCTCGACATCCTGACGAACGATGCAGCTATCTGAAGTTTGGGAGCCGTTTATCGCTCAGGAATGAACTGTCTTAAACCGCGGGTGGCGCGAGTCCTGCATGACGGCATATATAGTTCTAGTTCAACTGGGTTTTCGAGCGCGCAAATCTATCCTCATCGGACCAGTAGCAACTCCTTTGGTGGTGTCGACGGGTTTAATGACGGTGCCAACGACGTGACTGACTACTCCCACACCGATTGCGATCCCTTGTGATAGGAAATGCACCTGCGATTTCCTCTCATCCAAACGCTTGCTATTCTCATTCCAAGTCACCGTCAGAATCCGTGAAACATCGGGTAAGAATCTTGTTGACCTGTGCTGGCATTGGTCTGATTCTGCCAAGCATCACAGTTGTTGGTCTCGATGCGCATGGTGCTGGGGAGCACCGAGTACTGTGTGGTGTCGCTTTCATGGGCCAATAAAGATTAGTTGGTCTTGTATATGGTTGTGCAGCTTCTTCAAGTTCTTAGAGATACAGTATATAAATTTCATTCTCAGCCTTACAGTCTGACATACGTGGGGAATATCTATGAACCTCGTCCTCTGTGGTAAGAGTATGCTTGTACTTGAATAGAAAGTAGATGAAAGTATGTGATCTGATAATACCTGGTGTGTCTGTAGCTGGATGGATGCTTTAGCCGGGGTTTGTGATGTTTTGGTGGACTCATTTTCTTCTTTTAGTTATGTATGCTACGTTGAATGAATGACAATGATTTGGAGAGGGCATTGTTGGTTGGGAAGGGCGGGGGGGTCAGTGATTGACAGATGGATGTGATGCATTGGGGGATCTCTGTGAGGTACGTACGTGTGAAACATCGAAGGATGGTGATTAAGTTGGGAAGGCTTAGGAAAGGAAAGAAGGATGGTTGGTGATTTGCGCCACGTGTTGTGATGAGGCGCACCTCGCACCCATCATGTGTGTGAACTTTCAAGATCTTGATTGGGGAATCCTTCGACATCTGGGGTGAATCGTAGGATTACTGTTGGTGTCGTGAAGCTCGGGGACTCCCCACGCCGGTGCAGGCTGATACTAAATTCAACGCATGTATATCGTTGCCCGTTACTACTCTGGGATCCAACCTTCGTTCTAGTACATGCGATCCCGCGCGGGATATAGATAGGGGAGACATCATATAACCTCCTGATCCTTACGGTCATCCATACACGCCGCCACTGTCGTCGCCACCAATTGCACTGCTAACGAACATCCCGGGCAGCTCCACTGTCAGCCGTAGTAACACTTATGAGTGGATACCATATCTGAGCGTGCTCTAGGTATTCACGCTGTCGGGGGTCCGTAGGATTATGGGCATTAGTCTGTATCCATTGCCGCCGATACTCCTCTATGTGGCTCGGTAACCACATACGACCTGCACCAGGCACCTGTCAAAGTTGTCGGTGATTAAGCAAGTTGATCACGGAGAGAGAGAAAGAGTCACTACTCACTTCTGTTTTAACTTCGGTACCTTGATAGTTTGGCGGCGTGAAGAAACCGCGCCGAACGTCTTGTACAAAGCGAGCTGCGACGGACGGTATTTCTTGGGAGACAAGGAAAACCGGCTCCTTCCAACCGATACCTTTCGAGCGCCAATGGAGAGCATCAGAATAAAGGTCAAGTGCCGCTTGTGAGTCGGCAAAGGCGCAAAGCTCGCGGAAGGAAGGATCCCATTCATCGACCGGCAAGTTGACAAGCGCGGCCAGTTTCCATAATCTAGCTTGCGCCTCGAGATCGCCCATGAGAAGAATCTTGCAAATTGTCGACAAGTTGGTAGCTTTGCAGAGGTTCGCGAGTGCCAAGTTGAATATGTCGGGCGCTTCCGCTTCGAGCACGGTCAGACCATCGATATACAGGGATGCTTGGAATGAAGTGAAGCGTCTCGTCCATATGTGTAGAGGATCGCGATTCCCGTCATCGTCTGTGATGCTTGACTGTGGATTATCCGACGCCAAGGTCAAGGTCGTGTTGATTCCTTCCAACCACTGCCGCTCTATCAGAGTAGAATATATCGTCTTGAGCATCGCCACATTCCACGGAGCATACGGTAGAGAGGACAAAAGGTAATGGCACATGTCGACAAGTATCTGTGAGATGTCCATTGCGGACGTAGAAGCAAACACCGCCTCCAAGACGTTTTGACCAACATCCGGAGTAAGCCACGAAAAATCATGGCTCTGAGTTCCATAGAGGTCGATACGACGAGTTACCCCTTGGAATAGGATCGTCAGAATCAAGTCTTTATCTTCTGGCAAGATGATGTCTTTTTGTATGAAGGCATCTGACTTGACAACCTTCTGCAAGGCGATAATAGTGGCAACGTCGATATCGGCATCCTGGTGCTTGCCTTCGTGTATGCGGTTAATGGAGTAGCCTCTAACGACGTCCAAAATCATGCGGAAGAGGGACTCGTGGCGCGTGCCAAACCAAGCTGCGTGGAGCGAGGAGCTGTGCTGTATCGCAGGAGTTTGTAACATAACGAGAATGAGGAAAATGTCATCAGGGAGATTTTCGGTGTGGTCCTCAGGTGAACGTTTGAAGTGGGCAAACCCGACATGTAACAACCACTTCATAAAGGACGGACGCATGTTGTGCGACAAAGCTTTTCCCAGGCTCGTCGATGTTCCGTTGCTTTCAATGTCGTACGTGTTCACGACAAGCTTCGGCCAATCAGTGGTGGGAGGCATACAAAACGTGTATAGCTCGCAGCTGGGAGAACTGTCGTCGACGGGGCAATCCGAGCGCGCGCACATATGGGGGAATACAATGCATCGCAGAAGAGTGCACCATAACTGGGATGGCACGTCGTGATTGATGCCCAGCCAGCCGACACCCAGGCGTAATGCATTCTCAAATAGCTTCCCCCAGAATAAGACATCGCATCTGGGCCACTGTGACGGCGAGTCATTCAAGCCGTCGAACAGATTACGCTCGATGGCTTTTATGGAAGACACCGGATCGATTCGATGAAAACTATACGCATTCTCAGAGATAATTTCGTAACCACAGAATCGTATGGCTGAACGCTGCAGGCGCTCAGAAATATCTGCTGGTAGATCTGATATTTCAGGGCTTTTGTTCAAACATCGGGCCATCTGAGATGGCCCGTTCGAACGAGCGTGTTGAAACGCCCGCCCGCCATAGGTAACAGTATGTATTGACTAGTACCTAGCTCCACCTACACAAATCTACTGTTTGAACGCGTTTAAACCCTGTGTGATATCATCGCGTTTCAACAGTCTTCGTCTGACGATGGTACGGTCGCGTTTAAACTCTGGGGTGCGCACGCGTTTCAACAGTCTCCGGCTTGCACATGGTTCCACCGACACACCGCGTCTCAACATACATCGCAACGCCTCTCACCACTTGAGCGTTCAAACTATGAAGTTTCCAGTTTCATAGTTCTGACGATCATGTACTAGACCGCGTCGCAACGCACGTCGAGTCCCTCGCCACTCATGCATCCGCCATCATCGATGAACCCGTCTCGCCGGTCTCGGTAGTAAGACCGAGAACCAAACGAGAACGTTCAAGGTCCAGAGCCGCGAAGGGATATAAGAGAAGGGGAAGGGACGAGGCGGGCGACGGTTCATTCGACCATGGTGGTAGAAAGAGACGTCTGCCAAGTGGCTACACGAGATGACAAGGACCGTTTCTTTGTTACACGCGTCTTTGTCGTGCCGGCGGCATTTGGTCTAATCTAATCTTATCTATCAAATTTAGCTTGCGCCACTCAAGTTGCCCGAAGCGAACACATACACTAGCTATAACAAATAGTTTAATACACGCCACATTCCTCTCCATACATATGGACCGCCAGAAATACATGCTCTCTTTCTCTTATAAATAACACTGTACATACCGTATAAATAACATCATTTCGTGGACTCAAGAACTTGAACGATCATTCAACAACACGACAAACCAAAGTCTCCCCCGAATCGGCCTCATCCACTCCTCGCCTGCACGCTGCGCGCGCTCTCCAGCCTTCCCAAACCCATCCTCCCCAACTCTCACGCCATGATCCGCACCGGATTCGGCTTCACCGCCACAAACCTGAACAGCGCCACAGTAAGCGCGCGCCACTCCGGCGAGGCAGGCATAACCTCATGTGTTAATCCCACCCATGAAGCCCCACACTACGGCTTCACGTCTTCCCTGACGCCCTTTTCATGCTAGCAATCGTTGCCTCGCCTTCTCTGAATGTTTAAGAAATACGCGCCGTGTCGTGCCACTGTCGTCCTCTGATATACAGTCAAACGCATACGCGATGCCGCCAGATGCGGCATGGACCTCGCTCTCCCTTGTCTTCGAACGGTAGTCGAAAACAGCTTCAACCCCTAGTAGTGAGAGCAGTTTAGCGTGATGCGGCAAAGATTCTGTAGGGCGTCCCCGATGGCGTTCGGAGAAGCTGGGCATACTCGGTGGCATAAAGCCCGATAGAGGTTGCAGTGGAGTATATGAGTATCGTGGGCGAAGATTTCAGGGGAAAGCCTTTCAAGAATCACTTGAGTCTTAACCTTTTGGACAGAGTGGGAATAGCAAATACCTGAGCAGCAGTCAAAGTACCCATTGGAAGTGTCGCCTCGTCAAACGAAAGTGCATCCGAAACTCCAAAATAGCGTACTCGGCAAAACCTTCAGGATGATGTAGCCAAAACCCTTCCATATCAGCCTTTAAAAATAGTGAGTGAAAAATCCTAATTACTTACCTCCTTGTAAAAGTCCAGCAGTTGTATCAATCACATTCCACGCCGTTACACCAGGACCAAGTTTCTTCACAACACCAGCAACATCACTTCTCACGACGTGGCCCAAGTTCGTTTGCGCCGGGTGAGCAACATTCATGATCAACGTGTCGACGGGGTCCAACGAGGCGGAATGAACTTTGAAACGAATTTCATTCAGGCCTGAGTTGGAGAGAAGAGGAGTGCTCACAATGAGAGCAGACGCAACGGCCTTTGCCAAGTAGTGGTACATGGCTATGACCGGAAATGCAGCCAGAGAGTAATACTCGCATGCGTAGGTGCCAAGGAGCACGGTATAAGCCATAGAGTATAAAGCGCCGGGTTGGACGAATAACTCGGCTATGCCGCAGAATGTCCTGATGGTCGAATTGACACCGTTGACGCGTATGATGCGGAAGACTACGAGGGACGTGTGGAATGTGGTTATGAGCACGGCGATGGCATAGGACACCAAGATCCAATCAACGTGGGAGACGCCGACGGAGGCGGAGCCAGAAAGGAGGAACGCGGAGATGACTTGTGGATTCGTCAGTCGGCAATTGGAAAGGAAAGAGAACGACTGACTTGTTTTTGTCACAAGATATAGAGCGCAAGCAGCCAGACAATCCAACTCCGTCCATAAGTATAATATCCAGCAGCGCCAGATCTAGCGGTGCCATCAGAAGTTGCGCGGAAATCGTCAGTTGAATCAGCTCACCAGGACGAAATCCGCGTGAAAATGACACTAAAGACGTGAAGGACACACACCTGGCATGGCACCGGACTGGTAAAAGTCCATGTCTAGCGATAATCCATAAGTGATGAAGCAATCATCGATAGCCTTCCAATTCATTGCGACTACGACAGTTTGGCTCGACCGCGAGAAGGTGATGATCGCCATAAGTCGGTTTACACCTGGCAGTAGGACGATGAGTTGACGAGTTTACAATGGAAAACGGCAGGACACACATACCAGCGCGCGACAAAGAAGGCGACTGCCTGGATGGTATGGCAGAACACGAGGACGATGGTGAAATGGAGATGAGTCGGAGTGTGTTGAGGACACCTGCTTCTCGAAAAGCGTGAAGCATGGCTGTCTGCCCTATATTCATATGTCCAGAAATGATCCAATCGCGAGCATGGGGAGACGCCGATGTTAACCGGCCTTCACAGTCCTTTAGCAAGAGTCTAGTGTCGCGCATGGGGCACTATTGTGGACCGTTGTGCAATAGGCGACTCCGCCGATAGGCCCTTCGGCTTCGCAGTGGTGCCATAGTCGGGATTGTAAAAAACACGTCAGAGAAGGACGAAAGCCGCGTATAAGCCATGGAGAGGGCGGAGAAGGAGTGCGGTGATGATGGCAGGAGTCAAAGCCAAATCGGGCGTGTACTGTTTGCCTCTTACCGCCATCACAACCGAAAACGCTGGCTAGCCCCAAGAGTCCTCCGATAAAACTGCTTTCAAGGATGCTTCGTCAATTGGTCATGTCTTTACAACGCTTTTGACGACAAGTCGGCTTCTCTCGTTGTATAAAGGCCAAACTGTGGTAAACTAAGGCATAAGGTGGGTTTGATGCTTACCCATGGTACGTTCCCAAATGTTTGTCGTATTCAAGTTATTCAGTAAAGTTTCGTAGGTTGCGGCCTCCTCCAAGCCCTCCGTTCCCCACGAAATCACTCCACGGACGTTGAACGTTCGTCGTGAAGCCAGGCTCATAGGTATCTTCATCCTTCATTTCTCTCCGACGAGTCCTTACAAGGCAGAGTTACAGAGTACGCTTGTTCTCCACAACTACAGACGCTGTGTCCTCGAGGAGAAGATACTCTGCGTCTTTTCAGGCTATATACATCCTGTCGTTTCGTGTCCCTGGTCAGTCCAAACCCACTGGTTGCCAACTAGGCTCGGGCGACGGCAGGAGAAAAAGGACCGCATTCAAACTGCGCTAACGGTGAGTCGAAGTTGTTTTTGTTTTTTGGACAGCTAACCAATCTTTGCTTGCTAGCACGTCAAGGCGTGTTGGAGAGAAAAATGGCTGCGAAATCGGGAACTTCGACAGCCAGTTCGGTGACCACGAAATCGAAATACATTAGAGGAGTGTGGTAGCACGGCTTCAGGGTGTCATTCGGATTTGAACCAGTATTTCTCGCTCCATTTTGTAACCTCTAAGTCTCCGAATCGTCTTTCATCATACCGTCTTTGTTGCGATGCTGAGATCCGCCTTCTGTTAACAGATTCCGCGCTGTTCACTGCGTCGCGGAAGGACGTGCATCTCATACCGTGCTCTATGTCCGTGCCGGATCCAATTTTATTTACAGCGCGCGGGCCCAATTTTGAACCACGTGATCGAAGCATCTCTTTGTTCTCAATGTTCTCCCCTTGAACGGTCTAAGAGACTAGACAACCAAAGGAACGTGACACGTGACACTGCTCGCTCTTGCTTTCAGACCACATCATGCCCAAGGCTTGAGTGGCTCCTGGAAGTCCTCATCCTGACTCAAGGTCAAGTCAAGGTTATAGACAAGGCGCATCACCCACGCGATCCCCCCTGCCCCCCCTAGGACGCGATTCAACCCTCGGCATTGGACGATGACAGTTTCCACTTCGTTCAAACGCTGAGGATTGAGTGGCATTCGAACGGTTCAGAATTCGGGCTCGGGCTGTTTAACTCACGCGAGAACGCAGCCCGTTCAAGCGCGCTTGAACGGCTTAGGATCGCAACGGAGTCCTCGTTGGTGGCTACAGTGTTTCAACGCTCGCACTGACATGTTCCAACGGGTAGTTCTTCACGTCAACTATGCCAGCGCCGTATAGCAGTTCAAACGCGTTGACACGCACGACTTGAACCTGTAAGGTGGAGAAGATGCGGGTCCTGTAGGGTTTCAATGCGTTCACACGATGTATTTATCTCACAGACTACACCAGGGCTATATAGCAGTTCAAACGCGTTGACACGCGCGACTTGAACTGCAAGGTGGAGAAGATGTGGGTTCCGCAGGGTTTAGATGCGTTAAAACGGTGTATTGTTGTAGGTAGAGGTAGCTACTAGTCAATAGATACTGTTACCTATGGCGGGCGGGCGTTTCAACACGCTCGTTCGAACGGGCCATCTCAAATGGCCCTATGTTTGAACAAAAGCCCTGATATTCCTGGGTAGATCCACGCTGTAATGGGAATTGATGGCCGTCAGGATACATTTGATCCCAGCAGTGGCGTCGCCAACTACTGGTATCATATCCAAAGGAAGACTGCTCAACGCTTGGAGCACGATACTCTGTACTGACGTGTTCGACGTCGTGTTATATAGCCAGACGATAGCGGAGGAATCTACCGCTGTTGCGGATTTCGTAACGGCGTCGTGCTCGAGATCCTTGAGCGAGTTCGGGAAAGAGTTGAGCGATGGAGGCTTCGCTCTGAGGCGACTAAACAGAGTGTGTCTGTGCCGACGCAGGGAGTTGAGAAGACGATATCCATTGGATGAAAGTGGTGTCTTATACGGACAATCGGGATGGAAGAGGGGCAACAGATTGCATGAAAAATACATTCCGTATGCAGCGCATGCGATGAATCCCATATCTACGGCGATTGCAATACTGAGGGAGCAGAGATAAATCACGAGTCCAGCGAAGAACAATCCCAATGCCAGATGCATCAGAACGGGGAGGCATCCGATGATTAAAGAGACGTGCCACTTTTGTAAGGCACTAAACCGGAAATGCCGGATGCGCGATCGGTCGAGAGGAGTGCCGGAAGGTATGGAGAGGTATTGGTGAATCCATTGTTTCGCGAGAACCGCAATCAATGTAGTGGTAAGACTGAGACCCAAGCTCGTGAACCAGAGGGCGTTGACCCAAAGATCCAACGGCTTGGAATGGAATGCAAAAGGTGTCATGGCTGCGGGAGGTATACTCTGTATAGTATGGTTCTGGAGTGCATCGAGGATAGCAAGTTGAACAGTGAGTGATTGTACCATCACGGAAGCTGTAACTTCTGCGTAATCCACTTGGAGATTCTGACACGTTTGAGCGACAAAAGTGGTCACGACGGCGGAGAAGAGGGCGGCCTTTATAAAAGGGTCAGTTTTGCCGGCGGCACATTACAGTAGTACTCACGAAAACGAGAAGGATGTCCAGGCCATCCCGCCAATCGGCAACGCGTTCAAGGTCGTACTTTCCCGCTCCGTCTTCGTAGGTCTTCCAGAGCCTAGAAGTCGGCGACATCTCTTCGTATTGTTTGTCCGGAGGGTACTTTTGTTCGTAGTCGTACCGGTCAGTCATTACTGTCAACGGGATAAGCACTGATTACAACCACAGCGACAGCTCGTACCATATCCCGGTACATAGGAGGGCGAAGAGCCTATGTTCGCTGACTTCAGGTTCGATTCGTGGTATGGTATGGAATCCGATTGTACGGGGTTTGGCGGGAGGCGCGTTGGGTGGTAGAGTTGATGCATTGGAGGACTCCGATGCCGCCGTGGCCATGATGTGGATGACTACTGTTCACGAAGGCCGGTATGAAGGTGTCAAGTGTGGCGTGTAGACAGTTGAGAAGATACTGTTCTATTGCTGTACGGGCACGTTTTAAGAAGCAATGGATCCGAGTACGGCAATCAAATCAAAATCCCACTTATCAATAACCCAACTTATATATGTACGAAGGTCGATCCCTTGTTCAAAATCAATACAGGGTGCACCCACGAGCTCTTGTAAACCGCTTTGGATGAAGGTCGCTCGTGAATTGAATTGTCGGTCATGAGAAAGGGTCCCCACAGACATCGCCGCTTATTGTTCTATACATACGAAGATGAATGTTCTTAAACAAGGGTGTTCAATCTCGTACCTTTCTTATCCGCCACGGAGCGAGACGTCGGGAAAAACCCATTTAGAAATGCCAGAAAACTCTGAGCTATTCAATCAGAAGCTTTTACTGCTCCAAGAAACGTCAGTCCGGCGGCCTTGTCCTTGAAAGGGTACGACGTACTCCATATTCGAACAAGATATTCATCTACGATTGCGCTTTACATGTTTGCCCAAGCCTGTATCCCGCTCATCACTCCAGTGACAAACTATATATATCAGTTACTCCAGTCAGCAGCGTCACCATATACTGTTAGTACATTGGTTTTGTAGATTTAAAAGACTTAATGAACCCGGTGGTCGGATCCTTACCCAATCCAAGCTCCAAGGCCGATTTCAACGCATCTAGTATGCACTTCAGCAGCTGATACGGGTCTTAGAACCTGCTGTGAGCAGCTTTCGTTGTACACGGCATCGCGAATCACGGTGTTCCTCGACTGGTGACTTTAGAGGGACCGACTTGATAGCCTCGGTTCGTCTCATTCCTTGTAAGTGTTGCCAGTTGTTCTACGAACCTCGTCTAACTAGAGCTCTAAAGTCTTTTCACAAGACAGCGCTCTCTAAGGTACATCGGCATTATTCAAATTGAACCAAGTATCTATGATATTGTGGAATACAGCTCAGTCAAGTTTGTACTGCAAAACGCCATCCTTCTCTTCGTACTCGATATCAGGCTTAGCTACCGCAAGAGCCTCGGCACGGTTAGCAGCAGGAGGATAAATCAGACACTGGTTGATCTGCTGTTTATAGCGCTTCGCCGCAACATCCGTCAGGAAAACCTCGCGGTCCCAGCCCTGGGTGACCACAGCACCGAAACCACCGAGGTCTAAACACGTCACGTAGTAAGGCTGTCGGTAGACGTGAAGCGGAAGGCCAAGCAGGTCTTGAGCAGCGTTATACCCTGACGATCGCCTAGAAGAACAATAACGATGAATCGCGGGTTAAAGGAAAGCTATTGAAATGAACAACTGACCCAAGCATCAGTGCGTGCTGGCAGGACATCATAGCCACATGTCCCTCATCATCAGTCCGAGCGTGTGCGACATCCCCAGTCGCGTACACGTCCTTCACACCCACGACTTTAAGGTTGTCGTCGACCAGGAGACGGCCGCTCTGGTCACGCTGCGCCCCGGATATCTGCTCCGTGAGAGAAGAAGCACGAACACCCACAGTCCAAATAACGGTCTTCGCCTCAATGCGCTTCCCAGATGACAAAACCGCCCCATTGGCATCCACAGCCACGACACTCTCGCCCGAGTAAAAATTCACCCCAAGCTCCTGCAACGCCTGCAGAATAACCGGACGCGGTCCGGATCCCAGTTCAGGTCCAACTTGGTCGTACTTCTCCACCATGACTACTTGGGACTCGCCGCCCAGGATAGCGCGAAGACGACTAGGGAGCTCTGTAGCCGCTTCGATACCTGTGAACCCTCCACCGGCGACGACGACGGTGTTCCGGCCAGGAGTCGATTTCGGATAAAGAGATGAAAGAGATTGGAGGTGTGCCTCTAGCTTCATGGCACCGTTGTAGTTATCGACTATAAATGCATGTTCTTGCAAACCTTTCACCGAGCTAGGCATGAAGACTTTGCTGCCACTAGCGAGAACAAGACGGTCGTACACGATGGAGGATGTGGTCTCGGAGTCCAAGGAGGCATAGTATTCGACTTGGTGAACGTCGGTTGAAATGCGACTGACGGTGCCTTGGATGTAGCGTACGCCGACGATAGTTAGCAGCTCCAGAACGGAGGGACCAGCGGTGGAGATATCAGCCTCGTAAAGACGGGGACGCATGTACATGATGGGTTGGGGCGCGATGAGCGCCACTTCGACATCATCTTGACGCCCGGCGAGGTCAAGTGCGCGGACTGCACTGAGAGCAGACCAGACTCCGCCAAAGCCAGCACCGACTATAACGATTCTTTGAGACATTTTCTCTTAGTGGTGATCAGCAATCGAACAGTCGTGCTGATATGTAAAATAAACAATACCTCTTGCCAATGTTGAATGCAGTTGCAAGTATGATTAATGATTCTGCCCGAAGAACGCGTCGTCCGTTATATACCCTGCTGCCTCGGTCTTGGCTGCGTCGTACGAGCTCGGGACAAACCGTAGGTGATTGCTCATTCATTACGCCACATACCGGTCCCCGCCATTGTTCGGTGTGGCTTGGCTCACGTCCAATGCCCAAGTTAGTGTAATCGCGGTTAGACGCGACGCCTACCGAGCCCTACCGAGCAAATGACCATTCAGTGCTGACGGAAGTGCTGAAAGACCATTCGCGAGTAACACGGAAACGGTCTACAGAAGTGATAGCTATCAGCTGATTGGTAAGATTCGATCGCGGTCCCGTGAAGAGTGACCGAGGACGTGGTGTTTCGTGCTATGAGCGATGTGGGTAGGTCGGCCATAAGTATCTAGAAGAGCGCGCGCCAAGAACAATGCGTCGATGCTTGCGGGTTAACGGCATGAGGGGAGAAAAGATTTTGGATGGCTGCGGGGCTTTCACCGATGGTCTTCTGACTGCCGACTTTCAACGAGGCGTATTGTCAATCGCAGTCAAAGTCGTCTCAGATCGGCAAGTACATCCATGCTTCGTCAGGACCTGAAATTCCTACATTGGACAATTGACGATGATGGGAATACACGTAGAAGTGGTGTAATCTGAAAGCGTCCGATAAATTGTGATTGTGAGGCCGGGATCAGAACCCACACGACGATCCAGCTTGCACTCAGCATGAGTATCGTCGGACATAGGCGCCAGGGAAGCTAACAGGCGGCGGCGAAGTGCCTCCACCTGCTGCAGTAATCTCAATCTGAGCGAACTCCACCTGTTAATCGTAAAATAAGTGAGACCTAATGCCTAACATGATTATTGGAGGCAGGCTCATATAGATTTTGGCGCCGGGTTAAAAGCTCGCGGCGTGCAAGGCTAAATGAAGAAGATTAGTTGTTTCATGAAAATATGCAGTGCAACTGTCAACAGTACATACCAATCACTGATCAGCTCGCGTGCAAGGAGTATCGACTCGATGGAGAAGGGATTCCGACGGAATGGTGGAAGTAACTTTCCGTGCGCAACGCCTGCGCAAGTCACGTAAGTCGAGAGAGTCACGAGAAGTCCGCCGATCCACTGCCTGTGGCATGCGGCGTCCGTTTGGGAGCGCGTGTTCGTGATGCAGCCTAGAGCGATCCGGACAGTGTTGCACGTGCTGAATAGGCCCAGACAGAGGACAGGAAGATGCCGATGGTTTGCGTTCCAGGACAAACAGATGGTAGGCAATCGTAAAGGTTTGACGTTTAAAAAAGGCAACCAACAATTTCAGAACTTGGGCTTTTCCCTCCAATTCGTGCGCACCGTCGGATTTTGCTCCGTGCGCATGGGTCTATTGATATCGCGGTGTTTCGCAATCGACTGAGTAAGAACCAAGGGTGGTGGGGGAGACAAGATGGGGAATGGGAGGAAATATGGCCCGACGCGGCCACTCCAAGCGAAGTGAATCCACAATTATTTGGAGATCATGAAACGTGCGGGAGGTATGGGATGGGCGGCTACATAGCTAAACGCGACTACACCAAGCGCGGTTGCAGAGATCTTGTGAGCGTAAGCCGTGAGAGGCGGGACCTAGTTAATCACTGATTTGGTGCGCCGCTTGATGATCTGACCAAACGTAGTTCAAAGTCGCAATCAAAATCAGATCACGTTCTTGAAGACGACCACATTTCGACCGCACCCTGTTTCTGAACCCTGCCAGACCCTTGACGGTCTGATGAGCGCGCGAGCTTCGAGCTCGTTTACAATTGAGCAGGCTCCGTCGGACGTGGGACCTTGCGGTTGTCGTGAATCTCCATATTCTAACATCCTAACCTACGGAGACCATAAGAAGCGGTTCTTGATGCATCATGTAGACATATACTTTCCCTCCGGCCGCAGTTTTTGCCAACTTGTTGCGACCCGCCGCTCCAAGACACACTCACCGCAACCTCCTCATCACGGTGGGTGTCCTTCTTAACGCGTCGGCGAGATCATACTGATATTTTCTTTAGTCTCGAATTCCTACAATGGCGATTGATGCCGTTCGACCTTGCGTTCACCGCTTCACTGAGCTTCGGAAGCAGCACCCAGAGCTCTCGGACACACAGTTGCTTAATTCCAACAACCCAAGAGGCTTTACGGGCACCGCCGACGTCGTAGTCGCCGGCGCCGGCATTCTTGGCTTGTGCTATGCCGTCCACCTCAAAAACATCTCGCCCGACTTGAAGATCGACATCTTCGAGAAGAGCCTTACCCCCGTCCAGAAGATCGGCGAATCTACCCTCTCTCCCTTTGCCACATTCACCACCGGTGATGTCCTTCCATATGACTACCTCCTTCGTATCTTCGCACTGAAGGATGGCCTACATTTCTACAGCGTCGACCAAGAAGGTCGCGAGGTCACTGCACAAGATATCGGTGGGCTCGACATCGCATTCCAGCTCGACCGGCGTATGTCGGAGCTCTTCATGACCATGTGGGCGCAGAGCCTGGGCATTAACGTGTACCACGGCGTTGCAGTTGACTTCGAGGTTCCCGCCTGCGGTTCAATCACCACCGATCTATGCCTTGACAAGCTCTCCATTTCCAAACCAGACATTCCCATCCGACCCTTCTCGACGCCAAAGGTCCTCTTGAAGGACTCCTCCAACACCATCGGTACTAGCATCGATGCGCGCCTTGTCTGCGATGCCTCCGGGTTCTCGCGCCGCCTCACGGGCAAGTTTGGAGCTCGGGAGAAGTTCGAGAGCTCGTGGAACACCGACGCGTACTGGACATACTTCCGCGAAAAAGACACGAGCATTGTCGAAGACCGACTGTTGTCCTGGGACTACCCCGCCACCAAGCATCTCTGCTTCCCCGAGGGCTGGGGCTGGTTCATCGGACTCATTTCGTGGGAGCGTGCGCCACTAGCCAATCTCATGGACCTGTGCGCCCAAATCATCACTAGCGCCGCAGCCGGTATTCCCGCCGACAAGATCCCCTGCACCCGCACTCTGTCCAAGACGTTCAACTGCCCTTACGAGTTCATCACTTCGATCGGCTGGGCGGTGCGCAATGACTTCCAGCTTCCCAGCGACTTGTCGGCGTACGGCGCGGGCGAGGGCGAGCAGAAGTTCAACTTCTTCAAGAAGCGCTACCCGACCATCGACAAGCTGTTGACCGAAAGCTATGAGGTCCTTCCCAACTACTACGGCAAATTCACCTACTTTGTGAAGAAGGGTTTGGCATACCGCAGTCCTGTCGTCGCGGGTGAGGGATGGCTGGCGATCGGCAACTCAGCAGGCTTCACCAACCCACTCATTTCTCCGGGCATTAACGCTGGCATCGCTGGATCCTGGAGCGCCGCCAATCTGACGGTGCAGGTGCTCGCTGCCCCAGCGCATGAGGCGAAGAATGCCATGATGACGGCGGCCAAGGAGCACCAGAAGTTCATGTACGACTTCGCGTTGCCGCGGCTTTTCAACATGAATCGGCTGTGGCACAATGCGTTCCGCGATCACCGCCTGTTCGAGTCCATCCCGAAGACGCTCTGGTCGGCATCGTTTGAGGAGGTGGATGACCATTACTACGGCGACCTGCGGCAGCAGTTGTACTCGCAAGCAGATGCGAACTGGATGCTTGGGTCTGGGCTAGACGCCTTCCAGGACCTCTGCGCTGAGGTGCTGCCTATTCTCGATGGCCCCAATGGTGGCGCGCCCCCGTCGGAAGAAGATGTAGCGAAGGTACTTGCGATTACGGGACGGGTTGTGCAGGAGCGGACTGAAAGGTGGCCCCAGAATTCCTGGGGTAACTGGTTGAGGCAATACGATCACAAGTTGCAGAAGGTGCCGGGAAAGAGAGCTCGGAACGCCGGCTTCTTGGTAGAGGCGACACGGTGCATCTCGTGCAGATACTTTGTCCATAATCGCTCAACCATGTGTCCGATCTGTGGGGAAAAGGACGCGTGGAATAAGAGCAAGAGCAAGCGCGTCTAGACGTCAGGTCAGTTGTTTCGCACTTCTTCAGTTAGGATTTGTCTGACTTTGATCTGCAGCGCTGTTTACCCTTCGACTATTTGTGGGCGGTCGTATGTTGTTTATCTATAATCCATCCGCTGAGCGTCTTTCAACAGGCGAGCGGAGCCTGCTTCTGTCGGCGTAGTTTACAGGTCTGGTCCGACGCATTCAAACCATAGTAGTAACATCTTGCATTATTCAAGGCTAATAGCATCATAATTGTCGCGTCGTCGACTTTGGCACTGTATGAAACATCGTCAGTATTTAACCCCACGAGACGAGCGCGATACAGACTACGGGGGTCGCCCTTACGAACGCGCTGAAAAGCATCCACGGAAACATTCTGAGGGAGTGATAGCTATCAGGTGCTCGATCGTGCTGAAGACAAATACGAAGTAACGAAGGACTACGTGCGGTGGCGTCGGACGCAAATTGTTGAGCGTCGTTGAGTTGATTGATGGTCGAGAATTGGTGTCCGGGAGAGCAAGCCCCGATGCCTGCATGTGCAAGGTACGAGCTTCGTGTGGTTTGGTGCCTTGATGAACGAGTTCTGACTCCAGCAACATTTTAAAACCCCATATCGATCGTCGATTGGATGTCAAATCTTAAATACATTCACGTGGCGTTCTCTAGCATGTAAAGACGTTAGGACCTGCGTTTCTACATGAGATACTGCTTGGATGATGAGAAGTATATGTACCTGGGATGATATAGTCCGAAAGCGTCTGGTAAATCGTGATTGTGATGCCAGGATCGGAACCTACAAATCGACTGAGCATGAGCTCGTTCTATAAATGGTCAGTGTCGTCGGACGTACCAGCATATGCGCCGGGGAAGCTGACAGTAGTAGGGGAAGCGCTTCCACCTCCAGTAATCTCGATCTGAGCGCACTCCATCTGCGAGAATGACAGTTCGTGAAACTTTGTACTGAAAACAACATAATTGAAGACAGCCTCACGTAGAGTTGAGCGCCAGGGTACGAGCTCGCGGCGTGCAGCGCTAGACGAAAATAATCAACCACCGCGCGAAAAGGTACGCAACAGTACATACCAATCAGCTCGTGTCGAAGCAGGTAGTACCCTGACTCGATACACGACGGAATGGTGAAGGTGACCTTTCCATCATTAGCAATCATTCGGTCGACACCCCAGCTCTGGTCCGCTACATTCAAACCGTCCTCGTAGATCTTGAACCATTTGAGGCCAGTAACGTCAAGGTTGGTCGCGTTGTCGACTTTGGCACTGAACGAAGAAGTGTAAGCAAGAGCATACCTATTACAGAAACGATGACCTTACAGATAAGTCATGACAGGTCCTTTGTGGCTAGCATCGATGGGGTCCGAAGAGTCGGCTGTATTTGCACCGTCGAGGGTGTGGTGCCATTCGGTCGTGACGCTTGAGCCAGCAGGGACGGCGATGACCTCAGTCGAGATGGGCGTATGGTATGGGTTAATTCCACCGTTGCAGATAATATCTGTGTAGGCGTCGGTGAGGAGTCTGAGACAAGGAACGCAAGCATCACAAACCATTAGAAGTAACATCCGTGATAGGCTGCAAAGATTCTCAGCATGTAATAGAGTTGTTTGAATCTTTCCACTTACGCCGTCGTAGTCAGGTACACGAATGCCGACAAGATGGCCAGCACTCTTTCCGTTCACGTACAGTTCCTAACCAGGGAGTTAGACAGTCACATTGCCTACGAGACGAAATGTGTACGAACCTGAAAGATACTATGCGCCGAGGCAAAGCCCGCTAATGTAAGAAGGACAACAGCGGCAGACTTCATGACGCCTAACAAGAGTGTCTTGAAGAACCGAGACTCCGCATCGCTGGGATAGATTTATACACGGACGGAAAAACAGAGGCAAATCTGCTGGTAGTCTCCAAGCTGAGGGATTAAACTCGGGCTCCACGATTACGGTGACGGTGGTGTAGGCCTGGCTTCATGGCAATCCTAGTCAGCCTAGAAAGAGCGTTTGATCGCGCTGTGGTGTATGTCCTGGCGCTGTATGTCAGAAATATCGACAAGAAGGAAATGGAGGTAAAGAACCGTGTCAAATAGCAAGATTAAGCTTGACATGTCATTGACACGCGCTTAAAACTTCTATTTAGTATTGCTAGAACGCAATTCAAGTCGAATCGTAAAACGTCGATGAGAAGTCGGGACAAGGTGGAGGTGATGACTAAGCTGAGGGCTACCATTTCCTGGGTCCTCTCAAAAGTGAAAAATAGATGTTATTTGTGAAATGCGTGAGCGGATGTAGTGGGTGTATTCTAGATGAGCAGTGTAATATATGCAAATAAATGTAATAGATGTCCGTCAATTCCGTCTAGATCGTGAAGGTCCCGCCACAGCATTTACTGGCTGGGCACTTGAACTAGAATATGTATGATCCTCCATCGCAACATCCCCATCTGCATCCGGTAGAAGAAACTCCAAGTCTTCGTACATATGAGGAAACAGGATGGCCAGCATATCGTCAACTCTGCAGCTTGTGTCAGTGAAATCAACAGACAGGAAAGGTAACACCTACTTGGAGATGAAGTCGCCCTTCAGACTCTGGTTGTTCTTCTTCTTCGAAGAGACGTCCACAGTCTTGTCGTCGTCATCATCCTTGTTCAAGGAGGAAACATCCAAAGTCCCAGCGGAGTTCTCTTTGGTGTAAAGCGAAAGGCCCCGGCGAGCCGCCATGTCGAGAATGCTTTTCTCGATGGTGTCTTCGGCGTAGTAGCAGTATACTACACAGACGATGAGGATGCTATGCCAACCGAGAGAGGACAAGAATACCTTCAGTGGGCCGTGTTTGTCCCAGTCGATCAATTCGAGCGATCGCTTGGATCTCGAAACCGTGTTGGACAACACTCTCCAGCAAGAAAACCCGGGAAGCGCAAGTAATGTTCAACCCTGCATTTTCGCGCTCTCTGTTCGGTCGATCAGTAAAGCTCTACGGGAGATGAAGCCTGTTGTACCCATGCAAAAGGAGAACCTGAATGTCGGGTTCATTCTTGAATCGCTTAGCTGCTGGCGCGCCTTTCGCCTTTTGGTCTATACGTAGACAACCAATCGCGTTATCCGTAAGAGCACGCTCGAGGACTTGAGTGCGGTTAATCAAAGCATTCGGAAAACAAAGTGGAAAACATACTGTGGAGTGAATCTGCCCAAGCGGAGAAAACGATGCTTTTGGAACCAGGATCGGTTTCTTGTATATAGAGGAGATGTTGAACGAGTGTTTGTATCTTCCTGCCGTAATCCCCGAAGGACCTCAAGTTTTGGATGACATCGTAGACATCAGGAGCTACGAATGAGAAGATGAGCACCAGCGCGCGAGAACAATAAAGGATACAGACAGATCACATTGTACTCAATCTTTCGACGGGAACTAGGTGCAGTGAGCTCTCCTTTCTTCAGCACATCTTTCTCGTTCGTTTGACTGTTGACGGAGAATCGCTGGAGATTGTTGGGGTCGATGGGCACCCTTCGCAGCAGTGTCAGTGACGTCGAGACTTCAGCAGACGTGAGGCTTACCGACACACAGGACAAACTTTGCCCTCTTTCTTCTGGATCCAGGCTTTCATACAGTCTTCGCAGAAGGAGTGGGCACTAGGGGCATTCGTAAGGTTATACGGTAATAATTGGCGAAAACAAAACCTCACCATGCGGTAATAAACCCTCGCTCAAACTCACTGCCGCACAGAACGCAGTCGTCATCGTCATCGTCGTTGGCGCTGCCGTGGTCCTTAGTTTGCAAATTATCCATGTAGCGTTGGCGAGCACGATTTGTCTTGAGGCTTGCTTCCAGACCGGCCAGCTCTTCCTCGCATTCCTGGATAGCTTCCTCGTATGTCTGGCCTTCCCAAGTTACTTGCGTTACGGTGTCCGAGATCTCCTGTAGTTGACGGAAATAGAGAATTCGCTGATTGAAGGCTTTCCTGAACAAGACTAGATCCGCGTCGAGTTTATCGAGGGCTTTACCTACGAAGCGGATGAACAACACGCTTGAGGAGAAGAAATGGGACCAAACCTTGGTCAGCCATGAAGTCCCGCACGTCCGCAATGAGCTGTTTGAGA
>QLPD01002807.1:0-22694 GCA_003314085.1 Hymenopellis raphanipes
TTCGTCCTTCAGATTGTAATCTCTCGTCTCCGTGGTCTCGACGTTCACAAACACGCCTGGCGAGTTCTGTCCTCGGTTGCCATACGTGCTCGTGGTGAAAACGCCTCCGGCAGAGGGCACGGCGATGACCTCTGGTCGCACAATGACCTTCCGGGAGTGCAAGGAGGAGAGCGTCATGTTGACGTAGAGTTTAGGCATGATAAAGGAGATGGCGAGGTGGTATGGCACGTCCTGTATTGCGAGTTAGAGCTTGTCGGCAATATGTCAAAAGAAAGGGCGTACAGAGGAAACAAACAAGATCGCGTTGATCAGAGCCAGGAGCGCGGTTATAGAACCGTTTTGCACGAGGACTAAGAGCGAATGGATCAGAAATGGTCCGCACGTCGAGTGATGATGAGTAGACATACCACCGGTAGCTCTGTCCATCCATTGTTCCGTGCTATTAATCCTCTCCTTGTGTTGATAAAGGTAGTATGACATTGACATAGCGATGATGATATCCGCTACAGCCGCAGGCCACAACCAGACAGCGAGGTAAGGTCGGATCTCATCAAGTCGGTCGAAGGTATTGGCATGCAAAGCCATAACGCCTGATGCAACGCCACCGCCTGGAGGGAAGAACGATCAAACTCAAATGATAATACGAATAATCGAACGAACGCACAAAGAGTGGTAAGCGCAAGAACAGCGATGACCGCTGGTATCCACCATTTCCCGAGAAGGACGTTGATGCGGAGGGCGAAGAAGACATGGACGAAAGATGAGACGACACCCTGATCTTACAGTGAGAAAACGGATTACAGAGACGAGGGAAAGCGTACAAGGAGTATCGGATCTGAGAGTTCGGGAACGCGATTAGATTGATCAAGCCATGTGGATGGACAAGGAGCTCACCCATGAATAAAGCTACAAGACACAGTCAGCGGGGCGAATAAACGTTGTATAGAAGAGACGCACTCCAGTGTAAGACATCCAGGAAAGATTCATCCGCCCAGCGCACAATGAATAACCGGTATAACCTGTCGACGTCTTGAATATTGAACAACCTCAGCAACGAGAACCAAACACGGACCACATCGCCAGGAATACCGTCGACGCAAGATCAAGGGTAAACACTGTAACTACGAACGCCTTAAGTCGTATGTTGTCTCTGCAAACGTGATCTCGTTAATCGGTGTCTAATACATGAATCGCAAGGTCGACGAACTTGGGAAAGTTGTTGAAGTAATTCCACGCCTGATAACGGAAATCAGTCCTAAGCAACATTCGATGACTTGCAGTACACACCTGGGTGATAACAATCCCGAACAACGCGAGCGACACAGCAGCGCCTCCACTATAGCATCAGCAAGATCTAGACATCTAACCGTGGTCCACACGCACCAGCAAACATCGTCGGGAAAGGCTGGGGGAGCTGCATGACGGACAAACAACGAAAGACGCGGACAGAAGGAGGGAGGGAGGGGAAGCCAGACGTGCTTCATTTCACAATGTCTGCGCGGCTTTATCAACATGCTTGCAGGGTCGAGATTGGCGTTCTTTGTACCCAAAAAGGCAGCTGCCTTGTACTTGGCGTGTATGGAGTTTTCTGATCCCTGTGGCAACTGACTTCGCTGACGTTCATTGGATGAAGGTGTCTCCGATGATTTGGATGATAGAGAAGAAATGACAAAATACGAGAAGCGCGAGAGTCAAGACCGAAGGCCATCACCTAGCATTACTATCGCCACTAGTGGAGGGAAGTTGGAAAATGAGAATATTACCATCGGTGTGAGTACAGTAATGTCGCACGAGGAGAGATAACTTGACGCCTAAGATGTAGCTCAGAAATACGCCACAAACGACAAAGTAAGAGAATCAACCGCTGATACGTACTTAGGGAAGAAGCAGCGAGTGATGATGTTTTCTCTGATGTTCCTGAGAAGACAGGCCAGGGCGCTCTGGAAAGACAAGCAGGAGAGATTTACACACTGGGAAGTTACCTTGTGAGCAGGTCGTCGCCGTCGTAAATTGCGAAACCAGCTGCGAGACTGTGGCGAAGTAGCATGGCAGCCAGACCTTTAGACCGGTACAGCGGGAACCAAGCGGGAACAATACATGCAGGGTACACACGGTCGAGATCGATATCCGTCAGAACTTTAACTTGACCCAAAGAGAACAAGGCGCGACATATCGAGCAGTCACCGGTTACTTTGACTCTTCTTCATGTCTTGATGCCAGTCGCAAGGAATACATCAACATCTACACCGTCCATCTTGGCAGAGGTGACGACGCTGAACGAAAACGATGTCAGTCCAGCCGCTCTGAACATGTCTCGCATTCTTTCCTCCCTGAAGCCCTCGGTGTGTACGACAATGTCCGCGTACTTATCCAGCGCGGCGGCGCCGTCCTTCGTGCGCACGTCCGCGACGATGAGCCATCCACCGGGCTTCAAGTATCGCACGAGAATCTTCGTCGTTTCTTCAGGAGAAACCAAATGATGATATGCCATCGAGGACTAGTCCTGGCTTGAGCACATTTCACTAAAAGACAGGGATAGATCGCGACTTACTACAACAACGTCAAACGTTTCTCCTTCAAGCTCGTTTTCTTCCCCTTTGAGATCAATACAAATAGCATGCATCTCTTCTATTGGAATCCCCTGGTTGTCGACGCGTTCATTGAACTGCGCCACCATACCAGCGCTGATATCCACGCCGAGGATCCGATTACAATCTGACGCGAGCTCCCGCGATAACAGACCTGCATTGTAATCGGATTATTGCATCTCTTTTTGTTTGAAAAGTCTACCTGTTCCACACGCGAAATCCAACACGGTCGTCTCCTCGTCGTCAAAGTCATACACATCCTTTATGGCGTTGCCAACTCTACTAATGGGTTAGTTGCCGGATCATGTATTCGTTTCGTTGAGACCTTCGAGCAAGTTCTCTAGCAGACGCTCGGTCGTAGGAGGCTGCATGCTCGTCAAAATGTCCTCTGTTCGCGTCTACAAAGTCGTGATGGTGGTGCGCTGACATCCCAGCTGAGGCACGTGTCAGCAAAGAAACCCAACCTGAATTCAAGCAAGACACAAAACTTGGAAAGCAAGGTATGTAACGAATGCAAGCAAGTATTAACTATGTATGTGTTGAGTCCGTAGTCCGTATGCAAAAAAGTCCAAAATCATAACGCGCATAACGTGTCCATGGAACCATAACATGATTAAAGCCCGCACCGCCCAGCATCAACAACGCTCGCAACAACATCCACAGTTCCAAATGCTATCCCATTCCCATTCGTCAGCTCGTTGAGCGCCTCCAACGACGTGTAAAAGCCAGACACGGCATGATCAACGGCGGTCACAATGATGCTCGAAGCCTGGCCCTGAGCATTGGTGTACGTGAGCTCGTAGCACCTCCCGCATTGCGCCGAGTTGTAACCCTCGACATCAGAGGTGGAGACAATGCGAGGGAAGGTGGGTAAGGAGTCGAAGGTTGTGAACCCGCGGGTCAGAAGACCATTTGGGCCGTCCGAGCACGCGACAGTGCTGAGGGAGTTGCTCCCGACACCATAGTTGTTATCGTAGCCCAACGAGACGGCGAGGGTGTAGGCGGGAAGGAGGGCGAGAGCGATGGCGGACGTGAACTTCATGATGAGGAGAAGGTGTTCGTTGGAAAAAGAGGATGAAAGCGAATTGAAAGCGTTAGAACGAAGATGCTTGAGAATGCGGTGGGCGAAATGCTGAGGTTCTTCGCAGAGTTGAACCTGCTTTTATACCACCAAAATTGAAGATCAGCACATCCGAAGTTATTTCGCAATACGGAACGGAGACGCCGCAGAAGCTGTGATTTGTGTCATCAGACTCGGTATCAGACGTAAATACCTTCTTTCAAAACGCGTCACGGAGATTCTTGCAGTGCTCGGATCCTGTGCATGACCCCCAAAATGCGCCGCTTCCATGTGGTATATATGACTTCTGGCTTCCCTGGCGACATTCTCAAAGGCTTCCAGACAGGAAGGAAACCGTTAAGGAAGCTTTGAGGTCGTTGTCGGCGCTTGTCAACGAGTGAATTTCATCTGCGGCATGACGGTCAGAGTAAACACGTAAGTGTCGACGAACTCGCCCGACGCGAGATTTGCGGCCACTTCAAGACCGTCTTGACCGTGCGTTAAGCCGGACAGCCGAAGAGAAATCCGAAGCTACAAAGTGAATATAGATTATAGGTCTATCGTGAGGCGTGAATAATGCGCGAGACGTAAGATTATGTTACAAAAAAGTTTACAATGCGTTCGTTGCTCTCTGGATCCCTTTACGAGAGAGGGTGATCCTTAATCCAACGGGTAATGAGATCCTACGCGGTAGATTCAGACCTAGTACGCGGGTGGTAAACCTGGAAACTCACCAGTGCAGCTTCTGGCTGATCATAGGGAACCATATGCCTAGACGTGCATTAAATTAGATGCGACGATCGAGTGCGGTGAAGGCCACTCACCCGGCGTCGTGCACGTTGACGAACGTAACATTACCCGCCGTGAAACCAGCTCCACCTGCACTACGCACAGTACCCGCCTTCTTTCCAGCTATTATCCACGGAACTGGAGTGGCGGAGAGGAACTCTTCGGTGAACTGGGTATCGAGAGCCTCTACCCATCGTTCGTTACCCTATACGCGGACATCAACATTGGTATGTAAAAGAATGGGAAAGGAACAGACCATGAAGTTACACATCATATCTGTAAGGAGCATAAGCGAAGTGCAAGATGAGGCAGAACAACTCACCGGCGTTGCCCGCATATACCAAGAGCTTGATTCCATCGTTAACGAGGTCAGGAAGTAGGACGGCACTGTTATGCATTCCATCCCCTTGCATGGCGAAGGCCTGATTGACTTGCATGTTACAAGACTGGAACTTGAGGTCGGGATTGACACCAAGGGTAGATTTGTGCTTCGGTTGGTTCATCCAGGTGTCGATCCACTCCATCTGCTTATAGCAGAGGTCGCCGTCCTTCGACTTGTCGCAGGTTTTCCTCACATCATATGGATTGAGACCAGTTTCTGTTGGCAACGTGAGTAAACGGGTTAGGAGATAGATTAGAATGCTGACGCATGAGGGGACCAAAAATCTGCGAGTTGCAGTAGAGGATAGCGGGAACACAAGTTAGTTTGGATGAAAACTTGTAGCAGGAGTTGATGAGCCTTTGGCAAGTCGGAATCTTGGCGCGCAAGGCGTTACACTCAACGCCATCTGGGGGACTATAGACGGGGAATGGACCATCGCAGACGTAATCTGCCACGGAACCAAATTGTACGTATGGGTCCGTAAGACCATTGGCGAGAATAACGGAGGTCAAGTTGATCTTCTTGACCTTGGGCTTGGGTGTGGGAGCCAAGGCAAGGTCCTTGTTGGCCTTGTACACGACGTTGGCAATGTTCGGCGCGTACGTTCCTCCATAACTCTCCGCGGCAATATGGAAAGGAAGTTCGGAGTATTCAGGGAAGTGGTTTAGGAAAAGTTCGAGGAAAGCGTAGACATCTTTTCCAGCCACGGGGCTGGTGTTGACGCTGGTGTCTCCGTCAGCATAGGAGTAACCAACGTTAACAGGCTGGTCAAGGAAGATGATGTTGGCATCGGTGTTCCAACTGTGCTTATTGTACGTCGTGTTGGTACCGTCCTTGCCAACCCTACACGGTCCAAGTTCGAATAGGAGTCCCGTGGTTGAGCTACAGCCCGGACCGCCGTTCAACCAAAGAACAAGCGGCGCTTCCTTGGGAGAATTGCGCGCTTCAAAGAACCTGCGCAAAAATATTAAGAGATTAAGAAATACAACGAAATGAACCAGGCAACTAACCAGAAGAAGAGGTGCTTGTCATCGGCAATATCGAGATATCCCGAGTACTGCTTGACTGACGGGTCACAAAGGTCTGGTTCGGTGATCCTAAGCTGATGCTCGTCGAACGAGGGGTGCGAAACGAGTTCATCTTTTTGGTTATGAGCGTCACGCGGCCATGTACAAACGGGTATACTTACAGAGCATATTGTTCTGCTTGATAAACTCCTTGCCGTCGTGTATCCACTTCTGCATGTCGTGCTTGCCGTCCAATATGGCCTGCTTAGGGTCGTGGAACACATCGCCGATGCTGCTCAAGACGGCCTGCTCGTCATGGCCGTCACCGCTGGGCAAGGCAGCGACGAACGGCAGGGAAAGTAAGAGGAGATTGAACACCCTCATCATAGTGAGAGTCTGACTACTAGCAACCGCATTGGGACCACGCGTCGCAACCGAAACAGGGGCCCGGGATTTGCCGACCGGCCTTCACCAGTACCACCATGTCTTCCTCATATCTAGAGCTATGTTCGCGTTTTTCCAACCAATTCCTGACCGCATTGCTCATCTGTGGCGCTATCCAACCTGGGTTTCAATCATGGCGACTAGATACCGCGTTCTTAGGAAGCAAGCCACGCTTACTGCTTAGACTAACCAGAATGTCTTGATGCGACATATCCGCTCCTGTATCTGAGGCTGTTCTTTGCGAAAATTTTGCGCACATTCAGTCCGTTACCTTCTCACGGCACTTCATCCGGACGAACATCGGAGACCAACTCTTGTTCTGAACTAAGGGACAGACAGAATGACCGATGCTGTCGGCTTTTGGGCTCCTTTCTTGCGAGACTGCGCACTGAAGTTTTCGTTACTCGATATCCAAGTAGGGATAGATCCGACTTTGGCAGTCTGTCCTATCCGCCCAACCCACGTTCCTATATCCTTCGTTGAATTGAATGCTCTCACAGATTCCTTCACCGTCTTTTTGAGATGATGATGCCAAGACAACTCTGTAAGTGAGCTTTCAATCGTTGTGTCTTCTTTCTGACTTTCGTAATCCCATATAGTTACTTTACGGCCCTCTTTTCCGCGTGGCATCTTTGAACAAGCTACGTTTCCGTTCTTCATCGCCAGTTTGTTGGAGACACTCGCGGTGTTTGGCCGGTTCGAATGTAGAAATCTGCGCAAGGCTGGTTTGTAGAACCCGAGAAAGCGATTATTGTACTGAGCGCGCGAGAACACGACGGGTAGTCGAGGACTTTACATCGCCTTCACCGTAACCTTGGTGATTCCCTCCCCACTCTCGACCACAAACTCTATTAGTATCAGCGTTATTGAAGTGGGAAACGCACAGCCTCGCGCTGTCAGATAATTGCGGAACAGACTAGGCGCGTGTGGTTTTGTTTCCATACTGTACATCGAAGCTCATCAATCACATTTCTAGTTGTACGAATGTCGGAGGATGGGCGTCCAGGAAAGCCTATTTTGATAAGATAACCTCCAGTATGTATTGCAAACTCCGGGTGCGCTTGTAAACCCGGACATTTCAGCCCTCAGAAATGGTAAAATTTCCTGAAACGCATGGTTGGCTTGTGGCGGAAGTTCCTTCTCTCCCGAATCAGACTGCTCCTAATGCAGTGTGAATCGCAATTCGACAGCTTCTGCCCACGTTGTTGTGGCAGATTGTCACGGAGGCGTTCTCCGCACCGGGAGAAACGCATACCATATCATGATATATATAAAACAGCGCTAATTCTACTCAGAGTCCGGCCCACCGTTGCACCTATTCTCTCTCTCGGACGTGTCATTCACCATTGTCATACCGTCCGCCTCCCTCCGTTACGGCCTCCAGACACGTGCGGCGTAAAGCGGCGGTTAATAACTTGGCGTACTTAAACGCCGCCTATCTTTCATCAGTTCCTCTTTTAACTCCCTCTCCCTCATTTTTCATATTCGCTTTCACCTCCAATCGACATGGGCCGCCGTACAGACTCAGTACTCGCGATGAGGGTCTCGATCACCACCGCCGTCTCCGGGCTCCTCCACTCTAATCATCATTCACATTCACGAACGAGCGACAACATGCATGGCAAGTCAGGGTTTTCGAAATTTAGCACCACAAACATGCCCGCGATACACGTGCAAGTCAAATCCTCCTCTGATGTATGTCGGGATCCCTTAACTTCTAGCGGCTGGTTATATTAATATCTACAATGCCCCCAGGATATCAGGATACTGGATATCAGACCCGACGAGGTTCACAGCAGACCACCACCACCATCTCCTATGCCGCCAGTAAGTCCAAATCGCTAATCAACCGAAATGATCGTCATTATGATGTATGATCGCCACAGACGTTGATTTCTCTTGGCGCCAACGAATCGGACGCGTCCCAGTCCAGCGCGAGCGGGTCAAGTCGGGCCTCGTCCACGCTCGCCGACTCGGACAGCCAGCTGGATTACACAGACCCCCCGATGACGGACCGCAAATCCCCCGCAATCACAGTACGCGACTTTGCCGCCGCCCGCACCCATTCACCCATCCCCGAAATCTTCGACCAACACCTCGCACTGGCCGAGTACGAGATCCGCATGCGAGAAGACCCGCGCGTAACACCTCTGTCCGGGAAAACTCTGCACCGGCTCATCGAGCTCGGATGTGTCACGGAGGCCGAAGCCTCTGAACGGTGGAAGAAGATGGACTGGAACGCGTACTTTGCCTACAAGGCCCTTGGGAAGCCTTATCCGTATCGCACGATGAAGAACCTATCGATACCCAGGAAGCGGAAGGAGCGGGAAAAGATAGTCAAGGAAAAGGCCCAACAAATTTCATTCTACGATAAGGTCAGGGAGAAGGCCGCGCGCGGAGAGAAGGCGCTCGTCAGAGAGGCAGAACGAGAACGACGGGGTCTGGTTGAGGAGGCTCTAGTGCCGACGAGCAAGCCGAAGTATGATGTTGAGCAGAACATATTGGGAAGAGTGCCGGGTTTAAGTCGGAGGAAGACGATGGGCACCATTCCGTTCTATGGTGACGGGGAAGAGCTGTCGTTGAATGGTGCTTTCCGAGACGCGACGCGACAGCGTCTCAGTTCCCTACAATCAGATGGGCTGATTGTACCCATTGGTGCGTGATCGGAGGACATGCAAGATGCTCCGGGCATCCTCATCGCTTCCATTTTTGTTCTCTGCGCGACATCAACTGCTCCACGGCTGGAACAGGTGACTGGGTCTAGTGTGAAAGCTGTCGAAAGATGATATTGTGGCGCAGGTATCACGTCGACGTGCACTGGTCTTACTTACTACATTGTACACCATAATCCATTAGATACCTAGATGTCAACGATCATTCGAAAGGGGCTGCATATTATAAAAATATAACCAAAAGTACACGATACAAACACAGATAAAGTTGGGAACATGAATCTACAATGAACGTTCTCGGGATGTGGCATAATAATAACAATCCGACGCACAAGAATCAGCTACAGCTCAGAAAAGCTTAAGCATTAGTCTCGTGGTTCTGAGGGTATAATCCAAACGGGAGATAACTTGGTGCTGCGCGCGAAACGACCTGCTCATTTAACCCAATGTCGTACTGATGAAGCGCGTTCGCATCCATCGCCTCCATACTGCTGTAAAACTCTGGCCCATATCCATCATGCGACTCGGAGCCGTAAAGCGGCCGATGTGAATTCCATGGTATGTTTGGATTTGGATGCAACATCCCATCGTCTAGTTGCTCTCCAGGGTACGCCTGATGATCGTAGAACGTTTCGGCAGTTTGCGGGGTATAACCATCGCTTAACAATGAAGGCCACGATGAAGTAGCCTGAGGACGAGGGGCAAGCATTGACTCGCCATTCCAACCAGCAAGGCTAGATGTACCGGAAAGGTTGGATGCCACAGTTGCGAGCGGCGACGCATGGTATGGCGCAACCTCACCAGGAGTGGCGCAGCGGGATGTCTGGTCACCATCTGTGTACTCGTTATACGGTACCTCCGCAGATGGCGTCTCTGCTGGATAATTAATGAATGCGTCCTAAATAATGCTCAGGCGGAAGAACAGAAAACATCTCGCGAAAGACTTACCTCGAAGTTTATGAAATCACTGGACGTGGAAAATGGATAATCGGAGAAGAACGACCTCTCGCCGGTCATCACAGTAATAGACCGCGAACGGCGTCGCAGTGTTCGCTCGGAAAACTGGGGTTCTTCGTCGACCACAGGCGGGAAATTTGGGTAAATGGGAACGGACAGGGATCTACGATGAAGTGCTCTTCGGGAGGGTGTCTGCGCGAGATCCGGTGAGCGAACGGAAGAAGAGGCACTGATCGGTGAATCTGGCACTGGAGTGGTGTTCGACGACCGAGGGGTACCAGCTCGGCTTGTCAAAGTGGCCTGAGATGAAGAAGCGGCCGGATTACGCCCAAGAGGATGTCGATGCGCGGCCGACCTCGAACGCCGTTTAGATCGCCGTTCAGACACAGAGCGCCGTACTGGCTTATAGACGTAGCCAGGATACTTCCGCGCATGCTCCTCCTTATGCCATGCCGCCAAATCATCCCATACCTTTCTCTCCTCTGGCGGTAAGGCCTTCCACATCATTCCAGCTCGTTTCGAAATATGACCAGGAACTGGAGCTGGTCCTGTGCGATTGCTTCGGCGGGTCCGAGGTCCCACTCGCGCGAAATCCTTGCAGACTTGTTTACGATACAGCATGAAGGAATTCGGCGGCCGTGGAATATGATCTGCTGCCTGAAGTTGTCGATCATCTTCATCAGAGTCCGGCTCGTCAACGTGAAATGTAGAGAACGATGAGAGTGAGTCAGAGAACACAGGCCCAGTCTCCGAATTGTCGATGAAATGTTGACTGGGGCCCACCTCGTCACCGCCCTCATTCTGGGGAACCCAACCCAAGGGAGCAGGTGGAGGGGAGGACATTTGTGAGGAGACGTGATGGCAAGAGAAAGAAAGCGTGCCGGCAAACAATGGACAATTAAAGGTCCTCGATGAACCTCGATGACCACGGAGATTTCGATTCGGCAAAATAAGCCGGCCAAATAGCAAGCCTCTGGAAACGAAATCTCGAGATTTCATGGTGGTCGATCATGATCGGTCAGGGCAGGAGGCGTTGTTGATCAAGCTCTTAGTATTACCAGAGTTATTGGAGTTGTTCTTCTACACTTGTTCTGCACCCACAGTACTTTGCGTGAAGTGGACGGCAAGCAGGTACAAGAGTCACTGAGAAGAAAGATGAGTATGGAACGTTGGATGGATGGTAACCTGAGTTGAAGAAAGAACAACGAGACCATGTCTCACAAAGATCACGACCGGGAAAGTATGACGAATCGGTCACTTGCCGTGAAGGCGCAAGGCAGGAGTTCGATCTCATTATGATAATAGATAAACTTACCGGCGGCAGCCGCTCATCCAGGCGGTGCGGAACTGATGCGGCTGTGCCTACAGATCGTCCGATGGCCCCTCCTAATGTCACCAAGTTCTTCGATGAATTTAAATTGTGGCACACTATAATGGAGTCGCTCACGTTCGACGAGGGGCTTGTGTCACGGGCTAGCAGCAAACAAAGATCCAGCCGGAACATGAGCTATCAGCATTCTCCAGAAAAGGAAGGTTTGAGTTCGAGGGTCATTACTATAACGAATTTGTCTTGTGGAGGTTGATTGACATGTGGCGCGGTGCCAGTCGGCATTTCAGGGACTGCAATAGAACGTTCGGGATATTACTCGTCAGAAGGCATGCACGCTTAGACGCAGGACCCATCAACACCTGCTTTCACAGATATTTGCCGGACCTTGAGGTTGGCATGAGGGTATCTCAGGGAATACGGCGTTGGCAGGCGATAGACACGCTAGTCGCAAAACCGATGCGACTTTCTAAAGTCCGCGCTTAAGCGAGTACGGTATTCCACATGCCACAGAGCCAACAAATCGGCGCGGTTATATCTTTGTTCGACGAATTAGGCCTAGGGCTGCTACAGATCTTTGAAACTAAGATTGAGGAAATCAATGTAGTATACACTCACAGGATAGACGGTGGCTTTGCCATTCGATTCGCTACAGCTGGTGTAATTTTGTTGACGCAAGAGTACGACTACCTCGTCTCTCAACTCCTGGAAGTTATCCGCAGGCCAGGACCATTGCTGACCCATCTCAATTGTGCACCCTCGGGCTCAATAATTATTGCGCGCAAAGCTTTCGCTTGCCGCCAAGGGGTCTCAACCTGAAAGATGGCCCTTCTGAGCACTAGAATCAGCGGTACTTGAATTTTGCGTGCCCAACACTTACCGACTTGGGAGGGCCCCCAGTCAGGTAGCTTCAAAGAAATGTCGGTCCGCCACGTAGCTGTATTTCTTCGTCGAGTTCCGTGCCTTGGACGAAAACTGTAGATTTCCCGCGTAGTCGTTCAGGGAAACAGATGCGGGCCGGTGAGAGAAAATTTGAGATTGAACTTCAGCTTGAGCAGGCCCAAAGGAAGCCCGTGTCCCCTAGAAATACTCTACACCTTGCGGCACTCTTAAAAGGAAGCCAAGGACGAAGGATTAGGCGGTAGGGACAAACTTCGATGATGATGTGTACGAATTTGTTCTGAATGAATAAGGCGCGATGAGGGTAACATAGCATAGAGCAGACAGACCTTCAACGCTCACGAGTGTCTGCGCCCTATTTCACGGTGTAGTCGCGAGCTGGGCACGAAGGGTCGAACAAGGAATTTCGCAGTGTCCTTCTACAGAGAAGGATGACTGCCAATGCTGCGAGAGCCATGCGGGTACCATCTAGAAACGCGTCAAATAGATATTCAAAGACAATGTTCTGATACAGCACAAAGAAGCCTAAAGGCTAAGGACAAAGGAAAGGCAAACAACTCGGAGAAAACCGAAGTCTTAAGAAAGGGACGCGTGGTCATATGACACGTAGGTCAGAGTCGTGAGAATGTGATTCCATACTGGGCCTTCACTTCATTCGACCAGCGACTTGCCAGCGACTTTTGTCCAGCTCCCGCTGCACCATTTTGTACTATCGCATTGCAGCAGGCTTGCACTGGTGTTTTTGTAATCTCTTGTACTCCTCTTGCCACTATTGGCCCATCCAGCTTGAATTCCAGAACCATTTCTTCAGGCCCTACTCCAGTTTTCAAAAGGAATTTTAGGGAGTCATACCGACCGTGGACTCATCCGCCCCGTTTTCTGGTACCCATGAATTAAACGAGGTGCTCCTAAGATAGGGGGTTCCGTTGGCGGTAAGCACCAATTCCGAGGTTGATACTGAAAGAAATGAAATACAGTAGATCGTCCGTAGGATTCATCGCACTGGTCGTATGCTTGTGCCTTGTCATTGTAATCTCATAACGGCAATATATTATCTTCCTGCTGCCGCTCGACCGCGATCCCTCTGAGATGCACAGGACGCATCGCAGGTGCAAGTGAACGCCAAGTACGCTGGAGCTACTTCCCCGTGGACCACCAAAGTTGCACATATATTCTCCTGGGGAGCTCTGCGGAAGGGCCTTCGTCCACACAAGGCTGGGTCCAAGCAGGAACTACCGACGAATGGGACACTAAATCCCTCGACGAAGGGAGGATGAGAGGGATGGAAATGTTGTTCTCCGAGCACATTGATCCTCCCTTCCTCCCCACCGACGACTCCGCGTCGAGTGTGCAATTTGAATTGGGCTCCAAGATGCCCTCGTTTCCTTCCCCTCGCGTCTGTGTGGACCACAACGGCGCCTCCTCGGAGAATGACAATCCTCTCATCTCCAGAACCTATGACCCCCGCTCGCTCCGAGAGTCCTCTCCATAATGACGCTCGAAAGTCGTCTACGCAATCCACGAACCGCGCCTTCAGTGACGGCACGAAATTCAGTATATTTTGGGCCTATATGCTTGCTTCTGTACTACTAGTAGTACCGGACACTGGACCTGTATATCCTCGTTCTTCCTGGAACTTAATACGATAGTCTGTCAATTTCGCTTTTTGAACGTCCGTATTACAGATATATTTTATATGATACAACCCAAACGTATCTGCATGAATGGTAGTAAATACAATGATAGAGCAGTCTGTCCTTGAGAAAGTAGTACACAAAACATGAAACCCCAATGTTCAAGCAAGCTGTTTCCGGAATGAAAGCAAGGACGCCATAACCTCCTTAAGAGACATGCGTTTCGCGCGAGGTTCCACCGTGCGCGGAATGAAGTGATGCGAAGCCAGTTGATCAGCCACTGATATACGGTGTCACCATCAATCAACATCGAGACTGGATAAACGGCATACCATAGAGTATCGGAGCATCCATTGTGGAATCAAAATGGAACGTCAATGATCCAGAGGTCAAGAATCCGTTAGAGAGCCGCCCCGCGTCGCCCTGTTCACCAATAACGCATTTTGTCTTCACGCCCTGAACCACCATCGACACCTCCGTTCCAGCTGTAACACATCCCATCAGCATCAATCACAACGTGAACAACATGCGAACTCACGCGTCAGACTCCCCGTATATCCTAACGCCAAGAGGGCCTCCGGAGGCATCAGAGATCTTCCGAGCCCGGTGTCCAGGATGAAGTTGGCGACGACAGACCTTCGCGGCGCGAGGAATGTGATTTTTTGGTCGAGAGAGACAACGAACCGGAATGCCATCAGGCCGGTGAGCGTACCGTGCGTGATACGGAGCCCAGCGCATGGGATGGTCGATATCTCGGTGGTCGGTATGAGGAGGTCTTTGCCCATCTGGCGCTCGAGCTCAACACGCGTCGTAGATTGGATGGTGTGTAATGTATGACGCCTCGTAATCGTAGGTTTCCGCGTGGGAGGAGCGCTTTGTATACTAGGCGCGTAGATGTTGGATGCTGAATCAGAGGGTGCGATAGTGGTAGTAAAGGAAAGGGCGCTGCTGGCCTTCCGATGAGGGAGACCAGGAAGATCCTTGTCGAGATCAGTCAGCGACTGCGTGCTCACAGTCAGGCTCTTTCTGTGGAGGATTGGCTGGTCTAGGATATCATCGTACTCTTCCAGAAACTTCATCTTGCTGTCGGTCGGTCGAAAGAGTATACCTGGAGGCTGAAGAAGAGATGTAAGCCTGGGAAGATTGGTGGAGCGTAACGTTGAAGGGGCTAGGTACGGATGAAGTCACTTACAACTTTATATAAGTCATACTTCTTGTCCGGGTACGCTAGTGCCTCGTGCATTTTATGATGGGCCGGCAGCACCTTTTTGAGGGCAGCTTTCCCCAGACAAGCGAGTCCATCAGATTGACGACCGAGTTCGAGCAACACGAGACCCTTGTTGAATACGATTTCGGCGGCGTACAGCTTGTATCGGAAGCCTTGCTCAGTGTAATCGCTGTATTCGACATGATGAGCTTGAATGATGTTGGCAGGGCGGATCAAACACACATTTCCCGATCACCTCTCATTCTGAGAGCGGCATCACTAAAGTCATCCAGGGCCTCTTGCTTCATGCCTAAAGAGTAGTAACAGAATCCCCGCTCAAAGTATCTGGACCCAATATTAGCCAAACGAGTCCATAATAGGGAGGCTCTCGTACGCTACAGCCAATGAGGGATCCAGAGCAATTGCCAGCGTCATCCAATGTAAGGCATGTTCCAAATCGCCCAATTCACGATGGATAAGCGCCATGTTCATACAGGGTTTACCGGAATCTGCGATTTCCTGACATCACCGGAGGTGAGGATACCACGACGTCTACAGCAGTCTCGGACGCACTTCGAATAGAACCAGCGCCTTGTCATAATTCTGCTGCTCATAATTGCCCAGGGCGGTCTCCCAAGTGCGGAGTTGGACCTTGAAGGCGGCCAATGCCATACTCGAAGTACAATCACAGGAAGGGGAAGGAGGGGAGGTATGTCTTTGGGCGCGCGATTAGGGCGGTGCTTAATATAGACGGTGATAGAAAGCCGTTCAGGCCGTTTAATTGATGTACAGCTTCAGCTCCAAAGAAATGCTTGGTGACGTACGGTGGGTTAAGCAAAACCCTTGAGCTTGAACGCATAGAACGCATATAGAGAGTGACGCGACTCGCCCTATTGCTTGAAAATCGAAGTTGGAGGGCAAAAGCAAAGAACTGACGTCAGATTTGTGGGTCCGCACTCTCACGAAGTGGCGGCTATCGATAATCTTCAACAGCTACCAACAGGCGGGATCGCAGCAAGGCTACCTCATGGTCCACGAAATGATTGAAGGTGGGCAGGAACGTGGGCCACCAATTCATTGAAGAGCTGTCGATTTACAGCTATCCGTATGGCAGTGACGCTTCTAACCTTACCGAACCGAGAAAGTTCAATCGGCTGACTTACGAAAGTACACGTTGAGGTCGGCGAAAATCCTCGTGCATCCGAGTCAGTTCTCAGATGAATGAATTTCGAACACTGGGCGGAATCAGGCTGGTCGTCAAAGATAGCAATCTAGGCAGCCGAGCGCAACAGACAACAAGTGCATTCGTCGGTGAAACAAATTATGTACCGCCACTTACTCTACAAGTTTGGTAGCGGCGAAGACTCTCAGTTCTGTTATCATCCAAAGATTCTAAACTCTCCAAGCTGAGTGCATCCTGATGTCTCGCCTTGTAATCTTCCGACGCCCAGAGCAAGTCGATCTCCTCGAGGGTCATTCCTTTGGTCTCCTTCACAACTGTGGAAAGATGAGCCATGACCTCCAACAAGATAAAAAAGTTACAAGACTCACAGAGATAGACAAGAAGAGTGACGATTGAGCCACCTGACAGACAGTCAGATTCGATTCCTGAACAGCTGGATTGTACCCATACCGAGAATGAAGAGGATGAAGAACTTGATCCCAACATCCTGAATGGCAATCGGTCCGCTGTACACGAACACAAAAGCCATGGTCCAGGTACCGACATTACCGATACCCCCAGCTTGACCTCGGTATCGAGTGGGCACAATCTCAACAGCGTAGAGGTAGACCATCCAGACTGTTGGAGGATGGTAAGTCAACGATTGGGAGTGTTCGATGGGAGAAACATACTCCAAGACAATCCGGAGCCTGCTTCGAACCAGAATAGCATCGCGATCTGCGCCCAGCGAGTGGCATTTGTCGTGAGGTGAGCCGGGAGTGCTGTTGGCAATATGAGAGTATGAAGTAGATACACGATAGAACGCTCACTGCCGAGGATGGTGAAGATCAAAATTGCTGAAGTCTGCACCAAGGCGCCGAAGAGTAGAATGTCTCTACGACCAAAGCGTCGAACAGTAAAGAAACTGATGACTAGCCGAGACGTGATTTTGAGCTACGATCTGAAAGATCCCGACTCACTGACGCCGAGAGTGACCACTGACAATCCGTATCAATGTCGTCGAGGAAGATGGAAGGCAATTCAGCGTACTCGAGTTGAGAGCGGCAGTTACAACCGCTGTAATATCCGTCGAGAAATGTAAGGTACCGACGATTGACTTGCCATCTAGTAGCCTCAATCAGTCGCCATGAGCTCCTAACAAGTCGCCGAATACTCACAGTAAGTCTAGGTTGCTAATGAGACCAAACGAGAGTAAAGAAAAAGGACGGGACACACAATAAGGTTACCGCCGAAGAATGGCTTCCCAACTTGGAGGATCCAGGAGATCCAGATGCGTCGGACGACCTTAGTCTATCGAGAACATGAATGGCTTGCACGAGCTCGAAATCATTTCACCCAGACTTCTGTAGTATCCTTCTTGAAGAAAGCGGCCAGATTGATGTTAATAGAATCTTGCGCCTCGATTCGCAATGCCGTTATGAGCTCGACCTTCTGTGCTTTGACCTCTGGATCGTCGAGCGTTTTGCCAACTAGGCGCTCCAACGAGGCGTCACCTTCTTCGTTGCGCCCTTTGGCGTACAACCAACGGGGACTTTCAAGAACACCTAGATGGGATCAAAATGTCAAAGTACATCACAGAGGTTGAGAAACCAAAGCAGACCATGAAATATCACAATTGGAACCAGAATGAAAACGGCTTGAGATGCTAACAGAACTCTCCAACCATTCTGGAAGGCTGATACGAATCGTGTGAGGCAAGACTACGAATCAAGAAGATGTGAACAATTCTTACGGCTCTTATAGACGCCGAATCCAATCCAAGCAACGATGGAGATGGCGGTTACCGCTGTAGAAAAATTCTACTCAGGCTATTCAGTCGATTCAAAGTACGAGACGTACCCAGGCCTATGTTCCACATGACTTTAGTGGTTCGATCATCCTACGAACATTGTGTCCGAGGAAAAGAACGATGATGAATATAACCTACGGCAGTACGAGAACTTTTCGCGACCGAGGCCTCGTGGACAAAGACAGGCACGGCAGCGGAGATAGCACCATTCCCAAAACCCTGATACAGCGTGAGATGCAAGTCTAGGACAAGTCTAAGCCGACAGACCAGAATAACACGACCAATAATCATCATGGTCGAGTTGACCGCCGCCGTTTGTATGATGATACCCAGGAGGGCGGTCCAACACTGAGCGAAGACAATAATGTAATCTTGAGCGCCGTGTATCCAAATTAATGAACGAACCGAGAGCAAAATCGATACGCGGCGACCAACCGTCCAAGAAAGTGGCGCAATGATAGCGCAGCCAAAGATGTCGCCTATTGTACGTGTCAAACGAACACCGAAGAACGCAACGAGGATGACACACCTAGAATAATGCCACTGGAAATGAAGCTCGTTACATCGGTGGATGCCGCGTGAATCTGGCCATCAAACTGAGGCGTGTTCAAAATCCTTCGAAGGACGTTGAGTCAATGTTAACGGCGTTGCCATGTTATAGATACTACCCTCCCATAATACCAGCATCCCTATGGTCGCGTGTATCAGCACCTAAAACTTGCCGTACAGTGCAGACTTACCAGCCGTATAACGCGAGTGCAGACACCGACGCGATTTGGAGCAGTCGGGTATACGACTTGCCTCTGCACGGCCAGAGCCAGAGCGTAGTGGATGCCATCTTTGAATGTACGAGGCATCTTAGGTGCGATCCCAAGGTGGTTTTTACGAGTTCGGTGGGCGATAAACGGCGCAGAACGTAAGAGCTCTAGATCTAAGGACCGTCACATACGGACCATTAGGCTGCATCCGTTATCAGCTTCTGAAGCGCCAAGATCTTAGCTAAGACAGCACTCGAGGTTTTGGCGCGCCATACTCACCCCCTTTAGAAACCCCTCCGAGTGAATTGATTTCAGTTACAGTTGATGTGTCTTTTTCCATGTTCCCTTGATGGACCGAGCGAACCAGAAGATGCCAGGTGCGGTGTGGCGCATTTACGAACCTTTATCGGCCGACTAGCTCAGCTGGTTAGAGCGTCGTGCTAATACCATGATTAACGCGAAGGTCTTGGGTTCGATCCCCACGTTGGCCACTTGATATGCTCCCCTTTTTTATGATAAACCTGGAACGACCGAGGGTGGGCGTGGCGATTCGCAAACTTCACCGTCCAAGTCTCGTAGGGTGGCGAAGTAAACCCCCAAGGAGGTAACTTACCGGTAAGTTACTAGGGGGGTCCGGGAGGCCTAGGTATCAATACGGTAAGTTACCGTTACTTACCGGCACGTGACTTTTCACGTGAGAAGCGTGGCGCAATTTCTCACCAGTGCTTCTGGGCCTTGATTTTTGGCTTCTCAGCATGAATTTTGGCCTCAAATTGCACATGCTTCAATTGTGCAGTGCCTTATCCACTATCTGTGGCCTCCAGTACCCTCCCATCCCCATCCGCAACCTCCTCTCTGGCCATGCCAATCACATGACATGTCACGTGTTAGGTAAGTTACCTACCTTCTGGACCTTGAGGTAACTTACCGGTATCAATACCGGTAACTAACCGCAGTAAACCCTACCGGTATCAAAACCTAGGGTTTACTTCGCCACCCTAAAGTCTCGAAGACTCGAAGTTAAGCATTAACGCCTTATCGGCGACATCAGATTCAATTTGACTCGCTCTGACTTGAGTGTATGTGCTTCGACTCCTTAATTTACTTTGCTCTTAGGCTGTCTTCGCAACTGCTAAAGTACAAGTACGAGTGACTGCTGCAAGAGCGTGTTACTTCACATATATACTAAGTAAGATTCTGATATATACAATTCAGGTATCCAACGCCAGAAAGCGGCGACTACGATGCAAACGCATACCCCCGCTGTTCTGCCAAGTGCACGCGTCGTTGTACCTCTTCCAACGGCTCGGACATCATTGGCGAATACGGGGGGAGCATAGTCTGGGTAGATAGCCTACTGGACGGCGACGGAGGTTCGTCCCAAAGCGATTCCGCATCCCAATCGGCAGCCGCAGACGAAGGTGCTGTGGTGTAAGAGAGCGATGTTGACGGTGTCAGCGTGGTATACGAGATGGTGGACGACCTTGTCGTTGGTGGGAAATATGAACCGGTGGATAAACGTGTAAGATCGCTGGGTCCCGGTTCTGAGACCGATTCTGTGGGCTGACGCTGATCGGGCTCCAAAGTTGGGTGTCTGGACAGTGAAGGTCCCAGTGGAGAAAGATTTGCAGACTCAGAAGAACGCCTGCCTTTCTTCAGCCTGCCGACAGTACCCGATCCCTGGCTAGAAGCTGGACTTTCTGTAGACGTGGACGGCACCAGCGTCAATGTAGAGTCAGAATGCAAGGGCGCTGGGAGATAATCCCACGTGGGCCTATCTTTCCTCAACTTTCCCTTTCCGTTCCCCGCCTCCCTATCAGCTTCCCTCTGTGCTTTCATCCTCTGCCTCTCTGCTTTCACCCTATCCTTCTCCGCGTCTATCTCCGCCTTACGTCTCTCCCGGTCCTCTTTGTCCGCCTTGGCCTTCTCCTTATCGGCTTTCTGGCGCTGTATACGCGATGTGATACACGCGTTGAACCCTTTGATGACCATCCATCGCTCCTCTGCTGTGCTCGCTTTCACCTCTTCGGCTCCGATCTGCCAACGCATATTTCGTCGAGTCTCCGCGGCTTTGCGGGCAGCACTAAGTTTGAGGCTTGTCCATGCTCCTTGCATCGGATGAGAAACGAGTGCAACCAGACCAGCCACCGGTTTCATGGCGAGGTCAAACACTGGAAACGCACATCAAGACTATACAATGGAAAAGAAAGTAGCAACATACTGCTGCGAGCAGAGCCTGTAAGAGCACCAACTGCGCCGTTCTCCTTCGCACCTCGTACGGGTTCCATTACAAGCCCAGTAATGCCATCATATATGCCATAGGCAAATGCCTGTACACCATAGTGAGAATAGTGAAAATAGCGGATTCAGTTCAAACACACCTTGCCTCCTTCTTTGAGCCCACTACTCGTACCGGTGATCTTTTTCGACTTGCGGACCTCAGAGCCGTAGAGGGTAGGAACATTATGAAATCCTTCAGCCACTCCATTGAAAACCTTGACAACGCCTGCAGTAATTTCATGATTGAGTAAAGCAGGCTCTGATAGAAGAAATACAAGGAGTACCATCAGGAATAGCGGCGGCTGTTCGTGACAGACCGGACCTCGGTGAACTGAGCAGTCAGATTGTTAGCAAAAACTCAACAATGGTAAGATATCCTTGACGTACTATAAAATCTCAGCCATTGCTGCAGAATAATGTGTTAGTGTCCAGAAGGCTGCGCTACTGGCGCCCGAGACGGGATCAGAAGCTTCCGTATATGTGTCGTAGGTTCTCGTTGCTGCAGAAATGATAAGATAACAGGACATCAGGACTGAACAGAATCTTACCGAAAAGCTCGAGGTCTGTCATATTGATTTGACCAGCCTCTACGAGTGTTGTAGCAGCAAAGCTACTGAGGCGCAGGTACTATTCAAAGAACTCAACTCAGTGATTGATAAACGTATGAAAACACGCACGTGTTTTTCTGACCACCAAACAGCTGTTCGGGAGGGAACAAGGCTGCATTTCATATCCTCCAATGGCAAATGCCTATAGAAACTCGAAACGCCTCTATCCACACCGTTCTCACTACGAATCTGATCAGCCATTCTCTGAGCAGCGTCCTTCGCAGAGGGGCTCATCACAAAAGCAATGGCGTCTCTCAACCTGTCCACATCGAGTTTCTTAGGTTTTATCGGCTTAGGTCCTGCACCCGCCTTTTCGATCATGCTACCCCAGAAGCCTTGGTCGCCAAAGAAAGGAACCACGACCGTCGGCAGGCCCTTGGATAAACCTGCGGATGTTGTACCCGCACCGCCGTGGTGTACGACCGCTGCTACGCGTCCTTCGGCGAAGAGCCAGTCATGCGGAATGTTGCCCAAGATGAAAATGTGAGGTGGTACAGCATTACCCCCGAGACCGCCCTGTGTGCGTGTTTGTACGAGATACACATGTAAACCATTAGAATCACTCACCCATCCAGCTGATACCAGAGCGCGGACTCCGGCTTGACGAGTGGCCTCGAATATGGTATCTGCCGAGAGGTGAGCCGGTGGAAGCGCGTTAAATCGATTAAACATACTCGTCAGTGCTTCGGGATCATCAACGACGACAGATCCAAAGCCAATATATATCGGAGGAGGACCAGCCCTCAGGAAATTTGCGAGGTCTGGAGGCGGCGTATAGTTCGTGGCGAGATCCAAGAAGTAGAAGCCGGTTACATCTATGAAATAAAGATGTTGAGAATTACGCCAGGAGAATCCTGAAGTACACACCGATATGTTGAAGCCAGTCAGTCGGCTTCGGAACAAGGGCCGGGCTCATACAATAGGTCCAAGGGATCTGAAGGTTATCAAGTATCCCAGGACCAGACCTAACGGAAAGTGGCAATAATCCCAACGTTTCCATGCGAAACTTGTTGATAATATCCCCAAGCCTGTCGATACGATGAGAGGACCGTCGGCAGGAGAAAAGACAACATACCCTTGCCACGTCAACAGCTCTGCAAGGTGGTATG
>QLPD01002822.1:0-69232 GCA_003314085.1 Hymenopellis raphanipes
TTCGGTTCATTGTCTCTCTCCTCACTAATGCTTTGGACTCCCTCCGCTCTTTTATTCTTTTCTCGCGTGTGTATGTTGTCTGGCGAATATATATATTATATCTCTTCCAAGCGTTATACAGAGGCTATTGAACTAAGCTACAGGGGAGGTGGAGCTACAAGGTTCGAACGGGGGCGCTTCGCGTGCTTTTAAAGATAGGCGCGCGTTGATATCAAGGCGATCTCGGAGATCGTCTTTTGTCGGAACTCGGGCTGGCCTCGTCAACGCGCGCAGTAGGCTTACACCGACTCCACTTCTAAATGTACTCGGTATGCAAAGTGTTTGGGCTCCACTTCAGGAGATCTTATTCATACCTTGGTGTGTGCTGAGCATCAAATAAACGGGGTGATCATCGTCAGTGTGGCGCAGGATAAAGTAAGAACGAAGAATACGGTATACAATATAAGTAGTCCAAGGCGAGGCCCAAGAGCGCTTCGAGGCGATGGCTGATTACATGCCTTCTCCATAGATTTAAAAGTGTTCAGAGATGCGATGATCTAGCAGTAGCGTGATACTGTATCAATTACGCGACCAGCACTACTTGGTGACGAATCAAGATCTAGGTCGGGCTGAGGTCGGGCAAGGAACGAATTACTCGTACTCGTCCCTCAGAGGAAGCTGTCGGCACGCAGTCGCGTGATGATGGTCGCAAAAGAGACACTCCCAACACAGCCACTGATCCGTTATCCTCTTCCATCCGCCATGTTTTCGATCCGAGTTCGCTGGCCACTATCCACTTTGCAAACTGTTCTTGATTTCGTGATCCTCGGTCATAGGCCAAAAACAGCCAGGGACAGCCGGTTTAAGCATCTAATTCCCTAGTATTTTTATCGTCGCCTCGCGATACCGTTCCAATTCTAGGTATCTGATACCCAGGACTACGGATATTCCTATAGCAGAATTCACAAGTGAATACCTGTGGATCGTCCTCGACTGCGTCCACCTTTGAACTAGATTCCGTTCAATTGCTTCTTCTGAGACAGCTTGTCCGCCGAAGACAAGGTGTAAGATCATTTATATACACAAGATAAGATTAGTTGGTCCCACGATCAACCGACTCTGGACCGTGTGATCTCAGTCTTGTGAGCCGGGCACAGTATACAGCGCCTCTTGCCCACCTACTTTCACGACCTCACGACCCTTTACGCCAGCCACCCACCTCCCTCCCCGTCACGTCTCAGTCCACTTGATATCCACTCTTCCTCGAGTAAGTTGATCAATGCAGTCATGATACTGGACATCACACACACAGCTTCGGCGTTAGCCCTGCTTTCTTTCTTACTGCCATGTCTCTGTCCTCTTCCCCGCCTTCGATATCTCCCTCTCCCTCGGTCGACTTTCCGTCTCCTAGTCAGACGTTTTCAAACCCGGGCAATGTCACGTCGTCCGCATCATTGTATCGTGAGTTAATACCGTATACGCTGCCCGAGGCGAGTGCTTACCGATACCCACTGGTACAGTGTATACCTTTCTAGGTTTGTTCTTCTCCCGCTGCGTGGTGAACGTATGATGTCTAAGTGCATTAGCGACACTGGTCCTATTGCTTTCCGTGTCCGCCGCGATTGTGCTCAGGTCTCTCATTCTGAGAAGAAGACATGCCGCTATGATGGCAGAGGCCATACGAAACGGGACATACGTCGCACCCACGCACACTCGCAGTCCAAGGATAGATCCGTCGCAGAAGCCTCCCATGTACGAAGCGCATCTGATCGTCCGGCAGCATGACGATCATCTCCAGTGGGACGTGATGAAAGTGCGTTTCATCTCTGTATTCGGGATGTTGTTCGCTCACTCACTCACCACGGGTTTAGCCGGGCCTACTATCCCTCTCCTACATCATACCTGCGAGCCACCGTACACAATCCACCGATTCCTCAACCACCCAGCCGCATGAACGCGCACGAAGCACTCTGCGCGTCGTATGGTCCCACTTCTCCTCCGACTCCGAGCCACCCGCAATCGAAGTAGAGGAACCCACTCCTCCGCCTGTACCAGACGCATCGTCAGGCCCCCTGCGCGTGTCGATGCTCATCGCGATGCCGTCCCATGATGACGATCACGCCGAAGGAGGAGGCGGGCTCCCGCATATTGAGATAGGCGTCGTGGAGGTCCGTGTCGCGGAGCATGAGAAGCAGGAAAGTCTCAGCGAGGAGTCTGCAAGTAGGGTTTAAGTCGACGAGTAGTGTACATGGAATATTAATGATATGAACTGTAAAGTCCAAGTAAAGTCTCTTGAAGACGTTCCATCAAGCAAGCCGAGACGCGAGACGATAATCTCGGATCAAAAACCATGCCTGCCGTCGGCATATGGGAAGGTTCGCACGGTTGCGGCTTGGGAGGACACGTTCACGTTCCTTTCTCATGCCTCGCACGGTCACTCTCAATCCCCGGAACTCTATCATTTTTGTTATTACTGAGAGATAAAATCATGGCCAAAGCACCCAGCAAGTAGTCGGGACGTGGACTCAATACCTTATAGGATTCAGCTCTATGTCGAAGGACCTACATCTTCTCGGCCTTTCCGTGACTTTGAATACAAAAGCGGTCTGTTTGACATGACCTCATCTCTTCTTTGACCTCGTGCTATCCGCGTGTCAAGCTCTAATGTCGACAACCACCACACTTCCTACGTTCGCCTTCTCGTCTCCGGAGGAATGGTCTGATCTCCCTTCTGACGAAGGCCGACTATACCGCTGTACATTCACTATATACCCTCATGGCTCTGTGCACGGGGAAAGTCCTACTTGCGGCCTGGGTTGGAACTTTCGTTACCGGATGAGAGAGACGACGTTTTTCAGTCAAGCAACCCTCGAGATCTTCTTCTTTCCGGGTCCAATTTCATCGTTTCCATTTCATTCCGGACTCCAAACGGTGCAGGTACGAGCATCAGCGGAGCTGCTGGTGAACGGAAAATCCATTGTCAAATCTGGATCTGCATTTCTCACTCTCCCACGAAACAACGAAGAGGTCATTATTGCGAGCCATATATGCAAGAAGAGCGTCACCGTCGCTCATCTAGAGCGCATCGATTTGGATATCAACATCTATTTGCCGCGCAACACCCCGAACGCCCCGCATGTTCATGTCGCCGCAGTAACCCCCAGTCAAAATCCGTCTCATTCTGCTTTGATTCTACAAACGCTAAATGGGCATAACATCGTGGATACCGCCTTTATTCTACCGACGGGAACTGGAGTAAAGGTGGTATATGGAATCTCCTCGCTCCTCCGAGGGAACAGCGCGATTTTAGACTCTAGTGAGTCCGTTCGTTAATCTAAATCATTCCTAACGTGATGTTGTGTCAGTTTTGGACGGTCGTGTGCATGACGGGAGCATTGTCGGATGGGATTACGATGATGATGGCGATTATGAAGATGATGCCCAAACAGGTTCGTCCGATTCCCTCATTGTTTGCCTCTGGGCGACTCATCCCCGTTCACGCCAGGCCTCGGCCTAACCGGAATGGGTTCCGTTTCCGGAAGTGACGCCTCCGCATCGTCGGCAGCAACAGTCGATGAGGATCTCCCAGATGTTCCTCTTGCTGCCGACGCGGTCCATGAGATCGCCGATGTCGCATACAAGACGTGAGCGCATACCCACGTACCTCAGATGACCGACTGATCATCCACAGGTGGCGTGGAATGATGCAGTTTATATATACCGGGACAGTCGCGTTTGCTCAGGTCGGCGACAGATCATCAGAGAACCCGTCCCCGAAGTCAATGTATCGTCTCGCGGATAGCCTTGGAATCCCACAGTTGAAAGAAAAGGCATTATCGGCCATCCAGGAGCAGCTTAACACGCAGAATGTCGTACAGGAACCGTTCTCTCTGTTTACTTCCCGGTGAGTTTTCCCTCCTTCGTGTATCGAATAAGAGCCTCATGGTTGGCATACTGTGCAGGTATCCGGAAGTTCTTGACGTGGAGATAGCATTCTTGAAGGAGAACGCGTCTGATGCAGCGGTGAAGAAGCAACTGAACGCGCTTATCGAGGATGTAGTGGACGGCAGGATGCCGCATGCCAAGGGAGCGTTCAAAATGCTGATTTCAATCATTGACGATAGTTAGGTTATACTCGTTGATACCAATTGATACGCCGTCCTCTCTATGACTGACTGTGATCTCTCCCATCGCGCTAAACGAGCGGTATTTGTCGCAAGTACAGCATTCTTGTCAGGTGCCTCACGACGATGGGGGCCACCTTGACGGCGGAGAACAAAAGCAAAAGGATCATCTTTTCATCTGGTATGGAAACATACACTACAAGAACATTTACAGTTGGACAAGTTTCGTTCAAGGCATAAAGAAACTGGGCAAGAACTAATACGGCCTCGTGACGCTGTCTTTACGTTCAAAGATTCACCGCCCCCAATCGCGATGTAAGCTGGTCCTGTTCGTGATAGCCATTAGGGCGCGCGCTGCGTGATATGAAGCGGACGCACCATTGCGACACTCTCCGACGGAACGGAGACGGTAGGATTACTAACATTGCGAAGTTGGTCGACAGGCGGGAATAGAACTCTTGTAAGCTTTTCCACGATCTTTCCCCGCTCGTCCTGAGAGTCAAAATCACTGTACGTGAAACTTGCGATCGCGCCTGATTCTGGGACCGCTGTGAGACGAAAGAGACACGCACAGCTCATGACTCACCGTTGGCTGGACGCTTGGCTGGACGTGCATAGAAATGGATGCTCTTATCCGTGCCCGGGATATCAGCCTTCCAGATCGGTCCTTGTGATTCTGGCCGTAATTTTTCCAGCGTTTCGATATAATGCTCAAGGGCATCGAAGTATTCCTTGCCATTCTTCATGGGCATCAGCCTTGATTTCAGCTTATAAGGCTGACAAACGCACATCGCTCTCGCGGCAGTTGTCGGACAGATCGCCTCTCGTCCACAAGAGATACAACAACGGAACGTTTTTGAGCGCCACACCCACATATCTGCCAAACCTCATAACGTAATCGCCGGAGGTAGAGTGAATGTCGGAAGGCGTTCGCATCATAATCCCCTGACCGGGCGCAAGACTCTCCCTGTATTCTCGCAACGCATGCAGGTATTTCTTTGCAGCGTCACGAAATCCCTTAAGAAGTCACAGTTGGTCAAAAAGATGTTCGCAAGTGCAAAAAAATAAGTATGGCGACCGTACCTGGAAAGAGCCTGGAAGCATCTCGTACCAGCAAAGATAGCACTCTGGAACTTCGCGTAGCGTCTTCGTTTTGTGCGCGCCGAAGTTAACTGGATACCCGCCTGCATGCCGGTCTTCGCAGAAGACCGCTTTAACGTGAGGGCTGAGAATCGGAGGGAAGGATTTTGAATAATCGCAATCTCCGTCTCCGTACGGCATAGTATGTCGAGCAGTTTCGTCTGCGAGATAGTATGGTGACGGAGGGAAGGGAAGACGGATTCGTGAGAACATTTGAGACATGGGCCGCCTTAACAGCAACGCATATGACCATGCACGAGAATGTTCTGTGAGAAACCCTGATAAGAGCACTAGTCTCGTGGATCCATGGCCAAAACCATCGCTACACTTGTGCCACATGGCCGAACAACAATGAACCGGGCCCACGTTTCTGCAAGAAAAGAAAGGATCTGAATTCAGAATATACGCGGCTTCAACTCGTTACGCTGAATGCTGATAGATGTGTAGTGTTTAGTTGCTGGCACGTTGTCAAATCCCTAGCTGTTGAAACTTGATTCGCGGCCGCCACATACTTGGCGCCGTGAGAACTTATTATTGAGCTTCTTGTATCGCAGTGTATTACAACACCATCGACGAGGCCATAACGCCCTTGCAGTCGCGAAGACGAGATAAATACCATACAGTGTCACATAAATAAGTACAAGTATTGTACAGAGGAATGATATTGATGAACACCGAATCAATTAGTTTCCACGACGAGGGTATACAACGCTCGCATTCGTCAGCCCGTCTGCGCCCCTACCCTCGAGCCTGACCGTGACGTCGGCATGCGACAAGAGGCTTCCGTACACGTCTCCTTCGTCCTCTAGCACGGCGGCCAGGGCATGGTAGAGCCCCGTACACTCTGTTTGGATGACTTCATCTTCCAAGTCGCTTACGACAACGAAGGTGACGCGACGAAGAGTCGGAAATCGAAGAAGGGCGGATGGAAGGTCCTCCCAAGCCCCTGAAGCTGTGCCTAAAAGGCTATTCGAGAATGTGAGGCTCAGCTGAAATTCTTCGAGAAAATAGATGTGGTTTGGCATTGTGAGAGACCGAAGGTAGAGGTTCCAAGGGGTTGGCACCCCCATAAGGTCAAGTCGGACCTCATCGTAGCTGCCCGATGGTAACGACGCCCCAATTGCGAGTGATGTAAGGCGATGAAATGGTAAAGACGGGAATCTATAGACTGTTCAGATGAATAGATGCGGAGTAATCAACGAGGACTTAACAGTTCAATTTGATAATCTGAGTCTCGAAATCCAACAGTCAGATGCGCCAGCGCACTCATGCTTGCCATGAGCTCGCTAAGGCAAACGAGTTGCTCGGTCCCGTACCAAGAAAAGCTGCATTTTAGGCGGTGAATACGGTTAAGTTGGAGGGGCCACGGATGCTTGATAAGCCTGGAAAGCTCGCCTCCATCAATTTCCGTGAGAGTCAAGGACTGCGGCCGGGGGAGGAGCGACTCTTGCATTACTATGCGGTCTGCGCGCAGCGGGATCCAAAAGATTGTGTTCGGCCAAGATGAGTCATTACGTGGTGCTGGCAGCATTTCGAGCGACTCCATCTGAGGAAACAACAGAAAAAAAGGCGGCATAGCTCCGTTTTGCATGTGTACACCGGCAAACGCGACGGATCGGATTGTCAGGTTGGCGAAAATGGAATGAAGAGTGGTCGGGTGGAGAGACCGCATCATAAAACGCCTGAGTGTGATGGATCGTAAGGAAGTAAGAGAAGCAAAGACGAGACGGAAATCTGAATCGATTGAAGCCCACTCTTCTAAATCCGTTCCCCCGGTCAAGCTCCCGACAAGTACCACGGACTCAACGAGAGCAGCCGTTGCCGGTTGAACGCTGGCAATGAACTGGGCGGTTATAGATGGCTTCCGGATCTTCTGGGAGCGGCCAGGATTGAAACCGAACGGAGCAATTTTCTCTATGTCACCGTGGGGGAACAGCATGATCTGGCGGAAGATGTGCCTGCGTGCGCGAGGAAGGAACGTAGAGGATGTTAAGGCGCAGGCACAAAGTTCCTCGGAGACTGCATTTCCAGCGTTGATAGGCGCATGCGGCTCCACGTTGTGCATGGCAGCGACATCGTCAATGATAACGTCAAGTATTTCCTGAGGAAGTGTAACCGGCATGATTTCAAGGGATGGATGTGGGAGATATGAAATGACTGGCACCCGTAAGTCTCTTTGAACTGGGTGATGGAGGAGGGCAATGCTGCCAATGCTCTCTTTGTAACTGGCTGATGGAAGGGAAGGAACCAGTACACGTGTCATGACGTGACATTGTCTGTTGATGTTAAAGCCACCGCGCGCCTCGGTTTGACCTGTCTAAGTCTTCGTTGTCGGCTGCAGAACATGATACAACGTCATAGTATGTGGAGCCCTCAGCGAGTCAAAAATCTAAATTTTGGTTCGAGTATCGAGTCTGGGAAAGATACGTGTAGAAGGTATTTTCAAGTTCATACTAATACGCACGAGCGTGAGGGAAACATCCACATTCGCCCGCAATCTGTGAAACTCATGTCCCTCCTCCTCCAAGAAGGCAGCCATGCTCTCATAGAGCGAGACACATCTTATTTTCATAGCCTCATTCGTCCAATAACCAGCTAGAACAATATAGACACGACGGAGGTTCGGAAGTCGAAGGAGAACGCGTGGAAGATCCCTCCAATTGCCGTCAGTCCTCAAAGCGATGCCGGTGTCAAATGAGAGGGTTAACTGGAATTCCTGGAGGAAATAGGCCTGGTATGGCAATGAAAGTGAGCGGATGTAGAGCTTCCAAGGGATAGGGACGATTTCGGGCGTGAGTTTGAGATCGTAGTCATATGGAAGAGATGCAGAAACCGCGAGGGAGGTCAACTGATGAAATGGTAAAGCCGGATATCTGTGTGGTGTACGTCAAATGGAGAGTATGAAAGGATGTGGGTAGACGTACTGTTCAACTCTGGGATCAAACTCTTCCGATCCTATTTCTAGGTGAACCAGATGTTCTATCATGCCCTCAATGAGCTCCCTCAGGCGAAGAAGCTCGTCGGGCCCGTAACCGGGAATCCTGCATTCCAGGCGTTTAACACGGTTCAGCTCGAGAACCCAAGGACGGCTGATGAGCCTGAATAACTCTTCTCTTCTATGAAAATCCGTGGCAGTCACGGACAATGTGATGCGCTCTGGGGAGGGAAGGCGATATTCATGTACCGCCCCAGTATCGAAATGACCGGTGTCGAAGACGTTATCTCCATACCGAAGGGAACGCATATGAGGGAACAGCAGGAGAATCTTATCAAGAGCCCCATCATTCTCGGTGTATATATCCGAGAACGATACGGATAGAATGTTGAGGTGGGTGAAGATCGAATGAAGAGTCGTTACATGGGGAGAAGACAGGATGAACCAATGGAACTCGACAGAGTTGAGCGACTGGAGTGACGTAATGATACGAGGGAGGCTGTCCTCGGATGCAGCCCATTTTTCGAGATCTATATATGGGTCTGGGTCTGGGTCACTGCATGCAGGACATTGGCCGGACAGGATCAGGGACTCGACGAGAGCTGCCGTACATGGTTGGACATACTCCATGAATCTAGAGCACGTCGGGCGATAGGGAAGGGATGACCTGTGTTTAAGCGACCAGTGAGCATAGTCGGGCGGTAATGGGCTGAGAACGATTTGGCGAAAGATGTGCTTGCGCGTTCGTGGGAGGAAAGCGCGAGACGTTAAGGCGCAAGAATACAAGTCGGGAGCTCGCGAGTCGTGCTCAATATGGTATACATCGTCCAAATCTTTCTGAAGGGCGACGTCGTCAATAATCGCGTCAATTATTTCTTGGGGAAGGGTAATAGCAGACATCTATGAGCGATGCGATTAGGCAGCTGCCAGGTGAATATCGTTTGTAACATTACCATCGAAAGTAATGTGCGCCGAGGGCAGGGATGTCTTTACCAAAGACTTGCTTTGTTTTAGGATGGTCGACAGCTGTCAAGAGCTTACGTGACGTGATGTCACTTCTGATTTGACTCTCCCTTCCATTTTCATCCTGCCTGCCAGTCACTGCCGTGCTTGCCTCTTGGCCCCTGCCTCTCTGTATAAACGCCGACCTGAATAGGCCCGCGCGTTTTCACCTTTTTGTTCATACGCCTTCCATGCAACGCCATATTGCTTTTTCACAGGGGTATGAACATTCCACCGCTCCCGTACGATGTTGCTCGAACTATTGTCGAGACTTCTGCCCGAGACGACAACTTATTCGCCTTGTCTCTTGTCTGTAAAGACTTCCGAGAAATGTACGTGTACCGCAATACCTATCACTTCCCTTTTCCGAGCGCCATTTTTACCAGTGCAGATCCGATTCTCTATCATACTGTCGTCCTGGACAATTACGACCATAGCGAGCTCTTTGCCCAGTCCGTTAGATTGCGGTCCCCAAGGGACCCCACGTTTTTCTCCCGCTCTGTCAAAGTCCTCTTCATCGGCGGCATAGATCTCCCTTCCAATGCAGACGATTTAGACCTCGACACAATCGTCACAGCCTGCTCCTCTATCCATACATTTTCTTTCTGGCGGCCCCCTGCCCGTGCCGCCAGTAATGTTTCTATCTTCGCTCAGGCCGGGTACCTTCCCTATACCCGCCTTTCCATAGCGGCCCCTATATGGATTCTCATACCACCGCATCTAACTCACTTGAATATGTGGCAGACCCTGGAGCCGGGGTCGAGGCTGCCCGAGAGCAACTGGCGCAAGATGTTCGCAGCCTGTCCGGTACTCACGCATCTGATGTTTGACGCCATGACATGGCCGCAATTCCCAGACGGCGTAACGCAATTCGGAAAAGTCGTATTGAGCATGGCGCCCAAGACGTTGAAGGTGTTGGTCGTAGAGCTCTTGTCACGGGATGTTCCCGTCAACGCTGTCCACACGGACTTGGAGAGGATGGATGACGAACGACTGGTGGTAATTTCAAGAAACAGCACTTTTGTAGATCAAGTGCCGAATACGGTCTACTGTCGGGAGGCGGTCCACGCTAGTTTCCGCGGTGAGGGACGCAGCGGGACGGATGTTTGGGATGTAGCAGGCAAGGTGGTCGATAGTCGGCGCGCACGAAGGAGAGCGGACAGCAAGCACAGTTAAGTTAGCCTCGAGTACGAATACTTCAAGATCACTTCATTTGGTATTTTCCTCTCTTCATCCCCATCTAGTCCTTTGAATGCGACGACCCAGCGTACAGAGTTGCGAAGCACTTTCCTGCAAGACTTCCAGACCCTGACTGCCTCTCACTTTCCTCGGACCTCCCCATCGATTCGGCTGTCATTGATCTTCCTTCTTGTAATTCCCTTTTTGCATGTCCTACTGCAGGAAGTCGCGCGTATTACTTAATTGGGCTCAGATGGATCAAAGTAGTGATGGATACCGCTCCTTTCCGGTGGCGCAAAAAAACTCCGAGCTTCTCTGTCATCGTTATGTCGTCCGCAAATTAAGCGTTGTAATCACCTGCGCAGTACTAAATACTCTCTCTTTTCGCACTCGAGTCCCGTCCGAATGTCGTTCTGGTATCCTTTGAATGAATAGCCCTCCGCACACCTCGCCCGAACCCAGCCTTTGTCGTCCTTCTGTCGCCGTCGTGGAAAGCCAACAGAACCTATTCTGGGATTCGGGATACCGTTAGGTTCTGTTCATATGGAAGGCCCTTATCTGAAGTCGAAATGGAGTACAACTTGGGACTCAATTCGGACTTGGTGAATGCGCGTTGCGCTTCTCATGGCATACTTGTGCAGCCAGTCGACGTCGAACGGTAAACCTTCGTTGACTTCATGCACTCCGTCCAGAACGCAAACTCGGTGTTTGATTTCGGACTTCGGAACGTGCCTGTCAAGTGATCAGGACCGCTCGAGTCGCGTATGTTCATGGCGCGCCATGTTCGCGCCACAAACTGGCGAAGTCTGGCGCCATCGATTAGCGTCTGCACCTGGAGGTTCCTCGGAGCTCCCTGAACGTTTCAGATAGCCAAGCGTCCACTCAAATTCACTATTTCCCTTGATCCTGCAGAATTCTCCGATCCTGTGTAGCGAGCACGTGAAGTTTACGGTCTTCAATCTGTTAGTTCTATTAGTGAATGCCGCTGTTGGAACCGTGATGAAACCTCTGCTTCGGCCATTCAATGAATGTTATCGCGAAGAACCTTATGGGTGTATGGCGCCTGAATCCCACGTCGGTCATCCCACATAATTAAAGAGTCGCTTTCATCAGGTCGCAAATGCGGTTACAAGAATATCGGAGAAACCAATGAATGTAAACAAGCTCCCTGAGATGATGTGGGGAAAACTCGGGGACGCGATCAAGACATCGTGTCTTCAACACGTCGATCAAAAGTCTGGATGCCGCAGCGTGAGTGGTCGATTGGGTGGAAGGCAATAGGCGCATCACAATTGTCAAAGGGTCGGGGGCCCCTAATATTATCCGAGCTTCCTTTTTGCCTCCACCATGCACAAAGTATTTCGGTCTAGGGATCCAGATACGACGGGTATTCTCCGTGGCGGGGGTTTGGTCCCATGGGGCTTGGACGGGGTTATGCCAATTCGAGCATGGGGAAGTGTTTACATCGTCGTCCACGGTGTACCTCTGGAAAAACCCTTTTTGATGGCATGATCGTGTGCGCCCCGCGACGTCCGCGAATATAAAAACGTGCTTGCTTCTCCGCCTGCTTCTTCTTCAGAGTGCTTCTCATTTACAACTTTCACTCTGTTTATCGTTGTGTGAGCACAGATGGCGCCCGGAGCTGTAGCAGGAGCCGACATCGCTGGTTTCAGTCACCTTATTCACCCAGGCAAGAAGTGGTACAACAATCGCAGGTGAGTCGTCTTCTGCCTTTGTTGAACGAGCCTCCTCAACGCTGGCCATAGAATTCTTGCTCTCAATGGCTGGATTTTCCTTCTGTGCGCATAGTTTCCTGCTCGCGGTCTTCCATACTGATAGTTCGTGCAGGCTTATCACTGCCTCTACCAACGGCTACGATGGAAGTATGATGAACGGACTGCAGTCGCTCACGCAGTGGTCGTCCTACTTCGGGCACCCAACAGGCGGGAAGCTCGGTCTCCTCAACGCCATCCAAGTACGTAAAGCCCCTCGATCTGTGGAGCCCTGTTATTGACCGTTGCTATAGAATATTGGAGCGCTCGCCGCCTATCCTTTCGCGCCGTACATTTCGGATGGCCTAGGACGTCGCCCTACTGTCGCGCTTGGAGCGTCAATTATGGTAATCGCTACCGTCATCCAGACTGCCGCCCAGTCTGTCGGCATGTTCATCGGTGCTCGGTATGTACCACCCTATCATTCCAGCCCTTGCCCAGAGCCTCATGCGCGCTAGTTTTTTGATTGGATTCGGATTAACCTTTGCTGGTACGTGTACTCATGAGCTCGCATGGCCGCCCACCTGACCGTACAATAATAGCGAACGCGGCACCTATGCTGGTTACAGAAGTCTCTTATCCTACTCATCGTGCTCCTCTGACCTCCGCGTACAACTCCCTCTGGTATTCCGGCTCCATCATGTGAGTGATGGAATGAATCCAGCTCCATAAGGTTTGACATCTCGTTATAGTGCAGCATGGACGACGTTCGGGACGTTCAAGATCCACAACACATGGGCTTGGCGAGTCCCATCCGCTCTACAGGCGCTACCTTCAGTGTTCCAAGTCCTTCTGATTTGGTTCGCTCCCGAGTCGCCTCGTTGGCTGATCAGCAAAGGTCGAGAAGAAGAAGCTCTCAAGATTCTTGCATACTACCACGCGGACGGAAACCGGTATACCCCACTCTTTCCCGACATTTACACGCAGCCCGACTAACGCGCGTCACAGGGATGATCCCTTGGTCAAATTCGAGTTCAACGAAATCAAGGCTGCTCTCGAGTTCGACCGCAACGTCGCGGCCAATGTCGGCTGGAAGTCACTCATCCAGACACCAGGAAACCGTAAGCGCATGAACATTATCATTGCCATCGCCTTCTTCTCCCAATGGTCTGGTAACGGTATCGCATCGTACTACTTGAACAAGGTCCTGACCGATATTGGTATCCCCAACCCCACCACCCAGGTCAGTTAAACTTAACTCGCTCGCTACAGGCTGGTCTAATTTCGCTCTCTATCTAGCTGCTTATCAACGGTATCCTCCAAATTTGGAACTTGGCATGGGCCTTGGTCTCATCTAGTCTTGTGAACAAACTTGGACGTCGACTGATGTTCTTGACCTCCGCCGCGGGCATGTTTGTCTTCTTCAGTTGTCAGACGATCTGTTTCGCCGTGTTCACGGAGACCAGAAAGAGCGGCGCTGCTTATGCTCTCATTGCGTTTATATTCCTCTTCTTCGCCGCCTACGAGTGAGTGTTTCAACCGCCTAGTTTTTCCATGCTTAATGCGGATGGATGTCAGTATCGCCTTCACCCCCTTGATTGTCACCTACACGGTCGAAATTATGCCATTTGCTCTTCGTGCGAAAGGCTTTAACGTCTTCAACTTCACGATCTCCCTCGCTTTGATCTTCAACCAATACGTCAACCCGATCGCGCTTGGTAAGTCGGTTCAGCGTTCTCATACAATTTGACGTTGACCTTCTTTTGCCACAGACAACATTGGCTGGAAATACTACGTGAGTTCTCGCCCAACTTTGCCCTGTAGACGTTACTGAATCCACAACAGATCGTGTACGTTGTTTGGATTGCCTTTGAATTCGCCTTCCTCTACAAATGTGAGTGTTCTATGAATATTACCACCATTCCGCTGCTAATCCCAGTATAGTCGTCGTCGAGACCAAGAACTTGTCCTTGGAGGAAACCGCGGCCTTGTTCGATGGCGAAGAAGCGACCCAAGAGCTTGCACACGCCCATGTCGAAGGCGGAGTCGTCCCGAAGGAGGTGATGGACGAGAAATCGTCGGGGTCCATCCACGAAGCACCTGGGGTTCCCCATCTGAAGATGTAAGCATGCTATACGGGTTCTCGAGTGGGGGGTTTTCTTGCGCTTACGGCCATTGCTTCGCGTCATACCAATCACGACTGATCATCTCTGTACGATAATTAGGATATTTATGATAATGCACTTATTGAGCAGTCCCTTTCCGTTCGTTCGTTATCCTCTCATACGCGCTCTTTAATCTCCCCATCGTTTAATTCCTATTTCGTCTCGTCGTTAGCTGACTGACTCTCTGATCGTGTCTTGTGACAAGCTGATTCAATCACCCAAGGCAATCACCGTCGATTGCCTCTATGAAGCAAGAGGACAGAGCCGTACAAAACCAAGATAAACGTGGCGTTTAATACGCTCAATTACTCCGTTCTCGTGAGCTCCCGCCCGGGCTTGACTACTCTGCTCATGCATGGGGATGGCAGAAGACCAACGCGACTTAGGGGCCGGTGATGCGGGACGAAACCCGGGAAGCGGACCGTACGGACCGGAAATGTCATATAAAGACGATGCCATCGATGGCACCTTCCTGAGCAACCATGGCTTCCCCAACCATCAAATTGAACAGCGGATACGATATCCCCGCCATCGGCTTAGGTCTCGTCTTATCCGTTGCGTCGTAGATCCTGTTACTGACCTCAACGAAAGGTACTTGGCAGTCTAAACCAGAGGAGGTCATTGCCGCCGTGTCACACGCGCTGAAAAACGGTTACAGACACATTGACTGTGCTTGGTAAGTGGTTCTCCACCCAATACAAGTTGTCTGATTGATTTGACGCGTTCTAGGGGATACGGAAACGAGAAGGACGTCGGAGAGGGCATCAGGCAATCCGGTGTGCCCAGGTCGGAGATCTTCGTGCGTCCTATCGTTCCTTGATTTGTTCCTCACTAACGATAACTCAGATCACCAGCAAGGTCTGGGGGACATGGCATAATCGTGTAGAAGAGTGTCTTGATCAGTCGCTCGCGAACCTTGGAGTGGATTACTTGGATCGTCAGTCCTCTTATGAACCTGTCCTAATAACGCCTCATCGTATCCCAGTGTATCTTGTTCATTGGCCTGTGGCCTTGAACCCCACCGGAAACCACCCGTTCATTCCGACTCTGCCTGATGGCAAACGCGATGTCGTCCACTCTTGGAAGCTCGCGGATACTTGGGCCCAGATGGAGGAGCTAGTAAAGAAAGGTTCCTTTGGGCCGTATGCTTCACGACATAACATCTCATGTTACCCTGTATAGGCAAGGTCCGAAGCATCGGTGTCTCCAACTTTTCCAAGTTGAAGCTCGATGAAATTCTGCCTACGGCAACGATTGTCCCAGCAACGAACCAGGTATGTGTTCTGCTTTCAACGTGTTCACGCCTTGATGTCGTCAATTCCGTATAGCTCGAAATTCACGTATACAACCCGCAACACGAGCTGCTGGCATACTGCAAGAGCAAGGGTATCCTTCCCCAGGCGTACTCTCCTCTCGGCTCGACCAATTCTCCCCTGTTCACGGATGATGTCGTTGTGGAGATCGCCGGAAAGCACTCTATACTCCCTTCCGACGTCCTTCTTGGCTATATACGTATGTCCTAGTCACTTCTTCGCGGCTACGTTCTGACGACGGCATTAGTGGCGAAGGGCTACGTTGTCCTACCTAAATCCGTGACCCCCTCGCGCATCTCCGCTAATCTGACCGGCGCTCTTAGTGGTCAAAAGAAGCTGACGTCGGAGGACATCGAGAAGCTAGATGGCCTCGCGGCTGCTGGAAAGCAGAAACGGTACGATCTACTTTTGGCGCACACCTACATCATCGTCTCATCGCTTTCTTTAGCTTTGTGACTCCTCCGTGGCCAGTCGAGCTCGGCTTTGATAACTGGCCGCCTCTTCCGGCATAGGTTTGAATTAGACTTGTATATACAAGAAAGAAGCAACGTCTTGACCATGTAATTCTTAAATCTAATGTAACTCTTGGACGATGTGCAATTCGAATAAAACTTCCAGCAAAACGGCCCGAACATGGCAAGTCCCGAAGAGTTTAAATTCCGACATCTAACCGTTGGCCGGACCGAGGCAAAAATCTTTGTTCTATCCATTCACCAGTGTGAAGCCTTCGTCGTAGACAATTCAGGGCGTTACGTTTGTGTTCTTTTAAGGTCTTCCTCCCTAGTGAGTGAAACTCATGGCGTATCCATTCTGCAAACGAGCCATCGCCTCAGATGCCTCCGTCATCGCGGCCTTCAGCGCGCCCAAATCTGCAGTCCTTGTTGGCCAATGCGACTAGAGATCTTCCTGGCATGACTCGCTTTGCCGCGGAAATTATCGCGCGGCTTCCGCTTCGCCTAGACCCCAATCTGGATCTCGATATCTTCGTCGATTCCAGTTGGGAAGCCCTCTGGGCACTGCACGAGTTCATAAACAAGTCCTCGAACAGCAAAGTGGAGGTTCACCGTCTTCCTTTCCTTTCGAAAGTACTCGACCACGTAGCCGCCTGTTTACAACTCTACATGGATCGCATTCTGGTGCCGGGAGATGTCAGTCGTTATCCCCGAGACTGTTATCGCATAGCAATCCTGCTTCTATTCGACTTCGTCTATATTCTTAAGCCCGATGAGGAGATAATGCGAAGACTCGTTCGCCTCCGCTGCCCAACCCAAAATTGCAGTTTCGTCGGCTCTATTGTCCCCGACTTGTTTTTCCAGCTCCCTCCCTCAGTTTCATACACTACCGACTCGAGTAATGTCTTCTGTGAGCTCGCTTCTGTGCTGTATATGCTCAAACAGCATGGGCCTTCCGATAGCCATCGTCCATGGTCTGACGAAATTCTTTCACGACTGATCAGCAAACCAAGCCATGTTGTATCGTTCATGGAAAGAAGCATCCTCGAGGCTTTGCAGACGCTCAGCGTGGCTAGTTCGGAAGCCGATTTTTATGTGTCTTTGGAGCAATTTGCAAGTGCTTACGGCGCCATTCGCTGGCTATCCAACTCCGATGACTGCTTCTCGCCATATGCCTTCTCACCTGCGTCTCGTAGGCGCGTACTGGATGTCCTATGGAAGGTGTCACATTCAAAATTTCTCACTCGATCCTCCGAGACTTCCACGACAACGCATACAGCCGACCGGATCGTCCAGTTCGGCGTCGAAGTCGGACGATTCCTATTCCGCACAGTACAGGTTGTAGGAAGGGAAATGGTCAAAGCAGCCCTTCGTCACCGTGTGCTTGAATCGTATTTCCTGCTCCAGTCTGTCCTTGACGGCGAAGTCGGCACACTCCTCTTTCCCAAAGATGTTGCCGACCTAGTCGAGAGCCTTCTCACAGCAATAATTCCCTACTTCATCTACCCATCCGTGCGCCGCATCGGCTTACGCTGTCGTAATCAAATGGAAGCTACTGCGGGATATCGTGTGGCTTCAACATGGGCTACGTTCAACTCCGCACTAGACAATCCTCGATTCTCCGCAGCGAAAGATGTTCTGACTTTATGTGATGCGAAAACGACGGTACGTGTTCTCCGTGTTCAAAATTTCTCTGTGCTCAACCGACAATCTGATTAGTGTCCCAACCTATCCAAGCCGACACCGCGTCGGGCTCGATGTGCCAGTTGTAAAGTCACGTTCTACTGCTCTAGGCAATGCCAAAAGCAGCATTGGCGTCTGATACACAGGCGGGAATGCGAGAGTTTCAGGCAGGAGAGGATCGGTACGCTGTGCATACCTTCTTGCAACAGACGAGCTCAGTCAATCTTTTAGATGCTCGTGATGCGGTGACGCGGAACTCTGGATTTCTACCAGCCCTAGACGCTGCGTTTATCTGCTCCCTTGTACACGGCATTCTTACGGATTACCCAATTCATACCCCGCCGTGGAAAGCTGTAGTTGACTTTACGAGCGCAGAGCCCAGTACTCGGTATGAACCGATGGATACTGCCGAACTCGTCTCGTACGGTCTTTCAGGCTGGATTACAGAAACAGGAATCTTTGTGATCGTTGCGCTTCCTGCGGGGTTGTTGTATGAACATTTCTCCGTTGTTTGTCTGTTATCGGGGGGATGGTTTAGGTCAAAGACAGTTGTATACTGGTCTGGTATGACCAGGCTTGATGGCTAAAGTTCTTCTTCGTTCGTGCTGTTTTACGATAACGTATGTTACTACAGTTTACTGGCGACTGGGAAATTCCAGCTAGGCATGCATTTCATCAATATCTCGGCGGGAGGTTGCGCATGGTATGAATGATGGATTGAACGTATCTGAGACACGCTTCGGACTGCGAATGTGCCTCGGGTAAGGTCCTGTCGTGTGCTATTCGTCGTCAATTGGTGGCTCAGAATGACGACCTCCGTTCTCCTTTGGTGGCATAGCTTCGAAGTTCGAATACTTATGTGTGGTTCATGAACGTTCGGGATCATCATGCCAGGTGTCAACCCAGATTTGGCCTGTGAGAGGATGGTTACACACACCGTCATGCCGTCAACAGCCGATTCCAGGTTGAGCACGAGCCACAATCATCCCGACCACCCCACAGTTACGACCGTCATGGGCATTGAGAATAGAGATTCCTACGAGCTCTTCTGGGCCCACCACCAACCTTTCCTTCTCGAAAGGGGGTACTTGCTTCGATCCCGGTACGGCCCGAATTGGACGCCGCCCTGGCGTTTACCTGATGCGCATTCACGCGATCCATGGGACTACGAGGATGCATACATACCGGCGGTAGTGCCCTACGTTCTCTCTTTTCTTCGATGTTTCTCAAATTTTATCCAGAAGCATACCAAGGTTATGGATGCCACCCGTATCAGCGACGGATCCCCGGTCGTTTTCAAGAGGACATCTTACAACAGTCCAGAGATTCAAATGCTGAAATTCCTCTGTGACGCTAGGTTCGCATCCGACGACAATGGCACAATTCCCCTCCTTGAGGTCATCACTGTTCCATCCGAGGCGGAAAACGATCCTAGCGAGGCTCTCATCGTCATGCCAAAACTTATGGACTTTCATCGCCTTGAATTTCATTGTCGCTCCGAGGTTGCGCATTTTATGCGGAGTGTTTTGGAGGTTAGTCCTCTCCATACCGAAGTGTCACCGGGCCTCATGTTGTTTCACAGGCGGTCGTGTTTATGCATAGCCGCAATATCACTCATGGGTTCGTCGCAACGTATAACCTTTAGCATCCGTCATAACCACACCCATTCTCGTAGCGACCTGGGAACATATAACATCCTGATGGATCCTACTGATGTCTGTCCCGAAGGTTATCATTTTGCATCCCTCCGCGGTCCCGATGGTCTGCAACCACTCCGTCATCGTCCCCGGTGTGAAGTGCCCTATGTGGAGTATTACCTTATTGACTTCGAAGGTTCCCTCTGGTTCCCCGCTGGCCGTGCCATCGCGGCCCTAGAACCGGACAATGTTAAGTCACAGTGGAAGTGTGCTCCCGAGCTCAATCAAACATCGGAGGTGCAGGAAAGAATCAACCCGTTCCCACTCGATATCTATAATCTTGGGAAAACATTTCATAACACGTGCTGCGTAAGTCATCTGCACACCCGTAATCTCCCTCCTTTCTAACGACAACAGCACTATGTTGGTTTAGATGACTTTCAGCCGCTCCTCGAGAGAATGACTGCTGAAGATGTCTATATGCGACCATTAGCAGAGGAAGCACTGGACGAGCTGAGAGCGTTGGAAGCAGCCATGGGCCCCGAACGCTCGAAAGAACCACTGAAGTGGACCTTTTATGTTCCTCCACATCTGTTACCGAAAGCGTAAATTATGCTCGTGTTTACATATGTGCGGAATTCGACATGGTGATCCTTCTAAACAGGGCGTCGATCTAGGATTCTAATAATACGGCACACCTCTATCGCCCGTGCTCTCGTCATCCTTCCAAGCTAGTCGAACTGCCATCTCCTCCTTCACGGACACCCTCTTATGCTTTGCAAGACCCCACATTGTCTCCCTCGAATTCCTGTCTAACTCGGTCCGAGCAGCATCATGCGTCATCCAGACAATCGCCTCTAGAGAAGGAGGCAGAGAAGTCGTTTTGGAGGGAATGACGGGAACGAAGGTATCAGTCAGTGAGGGTGTCACCGGTACGGTTGGCGATGCTTGAGACTCATCCTCCGACTCGTACTCCTCGTCGGTGGAGGCGTAGTCCGAGTCATTAACGGTGTAATCGAAAGATTCAAGATCGAAGGTTGCTGGGCAGAATTGCTCGAGGAGTGGTTGAGAATCTGGGAGAAATACATCGTCAAAGTCCTTCGATCTAGAAACATCGGCGGGAGATCGTTCTGAAGGACAGTATAGTAAATGTGAGTTCGTTGAAGATGTCGTCTTTGTAGATGATGTAGAAGTATCAACTCTTGGACTTGAAGTGGTCGAAAAGAAAGCAGCGGAAGACAAGCAGTCAGGATCTGCGGAGTCCTCGCGGAAGCGTTTCAAGAGTCGTTTGCGTGGCGATAGGGCAACTGCAGTGATAGAGGCCAGAGAAGTTATGGGATCGTAGTGATAAACACGACTAGAAGGCGGCCGATTCAGCAGGTCGGATGTCTGGATTGGCTGTAGGCGTGTTAGAGGACATCGCCTTATGTTAATATACTACGTACCCCTGTACAAGCAGCCTTGTGTAGTCCGTGTTCTGTAAAAGCCGCGTTGCTCTGAAGCGCGTCAGATTTGGGCGTTTTATTTTCTTGATGGTCGACAGTCTTGGGGGAGCTCGCCGTTTCAGATTGACCCGAGCGAAGGTTGAGATACGATGACGGAAGCTTGGCCGTTCTCAGAGCGTAATTTGAGGGAAAGGACTTTGTCGTGGGCATGATGCAGCCTAGACGAAATCATGAGGGTGGAAAACGAATACAAGCACAAGAGAAGACGACATACAATTTGGGGATTCAGAAAATACGGTATCGCTGGGCGGATAGAAGCGCAATGAAGGAAGGGCGGGAACGCAGTCGTGGTAGCGCGATAAAGAAAGCGTTTGCCTGAAGCCAACCTTCGGAACCTTGTTCGGAACTGCGGGCCGCCTGCGATCGGCGCCATTTATCCTCGCAGCCCACGTTCTTTTTGAGATGGCTTTAAATGAATGGCCTTCCGAGGGAAAAACCTGACGACAGGACGCAGTGCACTACCCGTCTCATTCTTAGCACATGTCGTTTCGTCCTGGGCACGAAAAATTATGTATGATACGATGTGAAGTAACCCTTTGGTAACCCTAGTTCCGTATAAATACTGTAAGTTAAGGAGAAGGCTCTTATTAACGCGAAACGTTGAAATCGAGATGTCTGAACCTACACAAAATGCAGCGGAGGAGGCACAACACGAATATTAGCTCCGACGTTCCGCTTATCGGGCACCTCCATGAAAGGCGTTAGTAGAGTCTCCTGTAGATCCAGCGTCATCGGGGCCTTCAAAGAGAGAGGTCAGCATTCCATCCATAACCGACCCAGGAAGTAAAACCCACAGGATACTCCATCCTCTCTAGCTTCCCCCAGTTCACATTCGTCATATATCGACTGCTTTCTATTTCTCGGAAACCATAGCGCTCATCCGCGTCGACGGCGAGAAGTCCCCGAAGGACGTCTTTGCACTTGTCACTACACCAGAGTTCCTCAATGGGCGTCGTAGTACGACATACAGCAACCTGTTCAAGGACATCGCGGTGGCCTTCTCGATCTTCCCATTCGAACGCCTTGTATCCGAAAGCATCATGAGTACGGGAAGGTAGTACGTCTTGGAATGGTAACACGTACATAGGCAAATTGAACCATTTCGTACAGGACACATCCGACTGCCCACCAGTCCATGCCCTGCAGTGTCCACGGGTAGTCGTCCAGAAGGCGCTCCAGGGGACAGTACGGCGGTGTCCCCGCATCTGGTTTGAACCCTCTTCCAGCGATGGGGTTGCTGAACCCGAAATCCGTCAACACGGGATAGCCGCATGCGCTGATGAGTATGTTATCGGATTTGATGTCACTGAGTCGAAGAGCTGGTAAGTAAAGAGCTACTTCTGACAACGCGACACGCACAGATGAGCAATATCATTGCGGTGAAGAAAGTCTACGCCTAGGGCGATACACCCGAAAAGGAATCGAGCGATGGAGGGGTTATCCTCCATCTGAGATCGCGTAGTGTGGTGTGCTATGACCGAGGTGAGGGTCCAGGAAGGAATATATTCGATGACGGATACGACGCGGTCCTCGTCTAAGAAGCGCATAAGGATGCCGTTGACGAACGGATGCCAAGGGAGTTTTCTGAGAATAGAACTCTCGTTTTTCTGTAATGGTTTGAACAATGTGAGCCATTCACAGTGCTATGAACGTACTGTGTCGATGTCGTTGTCTGGAGAGGGAAGGCCATTCCCAAGTTGTGCCTCCCAATTCTCCTCGGGCGGAAGGGTGACTTTGACTGCGAAGAGTCTTGTGTTGGGGTTTCGCTTCGCTACGCGGTGGCGGCGGCCAAGGCATACGGTGCCTTCTGTGCCAGCTCCTTTGTCACATGTAAGGACGCCTCTATTTGAAAGCCACAATAAACCACGCACCTAACGTTTTGATTACCTCTAGATCACCAAGCGCCAGGTTTCGCTTGGAACGCTTCGCGCGTTTTCTCGGTGCTTCTCGATTCTACACGTTGCATATAAGAGGAGAACGCGCGAGAATTGGAGATAAGGATCAGACTCACACGGTGTGGTGGGGTATTCGATTCAATAGATGCCAGTGGTTTGCGGTGGTACGGCGCCACTTTACCACGAGATTTTGGAGAGCACTGGGGGGACATGATGGGAGTAGAACAAGGGGCGTGGTGCGCCCATTCCGTGTTTATAACGACGATGGTCTTTGTTTGGAGAACAATAGAACAGATAGTGTGGACCAACTACCGGCTCTACGTAGGCTGCACGAAACTTCATACGTATCTGGTCTTCGATATGGAGTGAGTTCGAGCAACAAGCGTGGGTTATAGCGCGTCGCAAAGAGGTACGATGGCGGTGAGAGGAGAAAGTCGGTTTTAAAGTCCGCCAAGTCGGCCCTAGACGTATTTCAAGGGGCTGTGCGCATCGACTACAGTCTACAGGGCAAAAGCAGGGAGCCTCATGTGTGTGTATCGTCGTTAGAATTGAATTAACTCTATAGAAGTGAAAGGCTCATGTGCTAAGTCTGTGGAGAATTCAAGAGTCGCCGAAGGCGACTCTATTCGGGCCTGCGCAGCAGGCCGTGTGGAACTGTAGTGTAGTGGTTAGCACGTATGGCTGTAAGTTTTGCTGCTCTGTCGTTCGAGTGTGGTTGGAGACGGAGAGCCACGTCCGGTTCGGCAGTCGCGCGAGAGGTGGTTGCCAGCGAATAGTCAATTTTTTTCTTGCCTGCGGCGCCCGAGGTAGTACTTGATATGAGATCTATGCCCTGTTATGTAGATATATTCATAACAGTGTGCGTAACTTACCGGAACATGCTTTTGAGGTGTAGAAGATTTTTTTCGGGGCCTGCGGCGCATATTCAACATAATGACTATGAACCAACTATGAACTGTCGACATCTTTACACAGTTATCAGCCGTATCTCCCACTCAGTCTGACTTGGGTTCAATGTCATATCAACTGTAGGTTTCTTGTAGCTACAGGTACATTCAAATGGTATACTTGGGTTAAGTATGTGTACCTCTGGCACACCCTTAGCAACTGAACTAAAGCAGACTGTCCCTCGAGTCACAAGTCTGCATCAAACACAAGACCGAGCATGTCTGTGCCATGCATATGGCATGATTCAGGTCTCCATTCTAGAGAGGTACATTTTGGGCTTTCGGTATCTGGATACACAGCAGCCTGCTCTCAGCAGCACATGCCATCAGTTCAGCGCGTCAGCTCGCGGCGGTGACCCCGTCGCGACTTGGGGAAGACGCGATCGGCAGGCCGGCTGCTAACTCCAAATCGGGAGTTAGCTAACTCCCGATTTGGAGTTAGCTCTCCACAGGCTTAGGTCATGAGCCAAGTGAGAGCCAAGTGACATGAGCCAAGTGAAAATAGGACGAAGGATTTTGATCGGACGGTCCGGCCGGGAGCATTCATGCCGAACGCGAGCCTGCCGGTAAGGCTTGCACTGAAACCATCATGACATGGGCTATCGTGTCATTGTGCCACCTGTCAGCTACTCTTCTCTTCGCGGGGACGATTCAGTCTTGGGTAGGAGGAGCCTAGGTTGCCTCGTGTTCCCTATTGAGCTGGTGCCAGTCAAACTTGCTCCACTCGCCCTCGTTAAAAGCACACACGTTTTCTTTCCACATTCATCTCCTCTGGCAGTTGGCAAACTCGTAATCGCAACCAAGTATAGCGTATAACACGCTGCATGCTTCTTGAAATCCTCGTTCTAATCCTGGCCTCAGCTGTTTTTAACATGATCTTGGTCTTAGCTGGTTTTTCGACCAACGTTCCCGTTCGACTTGGGTTACACTGTCCTAGAAGCACCCCAAGTTCGAATCTCGCAATTTGGCCAAGTCTTCGAGAGCAAGTTCGTCTTTTAAATCTGCCTTGTTATCTATTTAGACCATTTTTCTCACGTCATGCCAAAAGATTGGCGCTTTCCTCCACATGTTGAACTACTTTACCTCATGCGGGGGACCGGGGACCGTGGATCGCGGAAACGCTAACAGCGATACAGCGTCTACGTATACGTTATCGGCAGTTTTACGAATGATGCCCATTGCCCAGCGTCTATCTATGCTCTCTCTGTACGGCAATCAGTCATGGGTCGGAGGATCTCAGGAAGACATGGGGTGTGTTCGCGCAACAGAGCTTCAATTCGTGGACTGGATACGGACAAGATTCAAAGGCAAGACAACGTCAGTCCGGTTGAACTTTCACGACTCGCTGACCAGAGTTGACAGGTAGCGTAAGCCGTCAAAGCCGGCATCCAAATGGTCGCTGATTGGTAGCGATTGAGGAGATTAAGCTACCCCATATATCAACGCCAGCCATGATTAGATCAAGGTAAATCGCTAGCGCGTTGCAGCTCTACCGCCTTCTATACAACAATCCAGACCCAGAAGATACGTGCCATCACACGCTTAATGAAATGCGAAGTTCTCGGCGTGTCTTTCTCGCCATACGACCTGCATCATGGCATCTCCTTCCTAAATGACGGATTCGATTCCGAGGAACACTCCTGTACTTGGCATCTCTTCCCAGGACCCTTGGTTCGCCATATAATGGTCACCCCCTTCCTGATGGACTTCAGATTCTACCGCCATGGCCTCCCCGCTCGACTCCACCACCACAGGAATCAACCTCTCCAAGGACGAAGATGGGCTTTTCTATGGTATGTCCTCCCCGACGTAATCACCGAGGAATGTGCGTACTTATCACTTGATATAGGCTATGCGCTGTCTACTGTGTAGGATTGATTGACCTAGCGACCGTCTGGCTGATTCTGACATCGATGACAGATTGCTCGGTGTTTCCATCATGCAAGGGTGGAACTACGTTAACACCAATGCGGATCGATGGCCTATGCGCGCTCTGGTGAGTGCGGAAGACATTATTGAAGAGATATCACTGACGTTTTTCATTATAGGTCGCCTGTCTAGTGTACGACCGCTTTCCTGGCGCTGGATCACGAATGCTTAGTCTTATCGATATTGCAGTTGCATGGACATCGGAACGACGTGTATCAACACCCAGGTGCTGCATTATTACTTTGTAAGCCGTACTGCGTCGCCGACTATCATTTCATGTAACGGTTGTTGTAGGTCGAAAACTTTGGAAACGTGCAGGTGCTGAGCCAACAGCCGTTGTGCGTCCCATTCCGTTACCGGATGTGGCTTCGGAGCGTCTCATGACGATTGACAGCCTTCTTAATATGGAGCTTCTCCTCACAATTATAATTGTCTTCATGTAAGTGCCAATCTATTTTGAGTCGTCGATGCTAAACATTCTTGTCTCTAGCGTGGAGATGTATTTTGCGCATAAAATCTATAAATGCACGTACTTGCCTCCCTTCCAAACATCCTTCCGATCGCATATTAACGCAGTGCCTGAGCAGTTAATCCCAAGAACCGCATCGTTCCTGCCTTGATTGTAAGCCTCCCGGCACTCTCGCAGTTCTCTACCTGACGCAAGTTTCCAGGTGCTTTTCACAGTTGCCAGTTTCGGTACGTTTCTTGGCTACTCGCCTTCGAAGGCATCGTGCTTAACTGATTCTTTCCTTAGTGTGTGGCATCGGTAAGATATCTGTGTTTGTGTTCTATTCGATTGACTTAAGTATTTGATCCCAGTGGCGATCATCGACTTGACCGTCAGCCCAGAATTAGTCCTATTCGGAACGGAACGCAAAAAGGTTCGCGTCAGTCCTTTCCTCTCGCAGGATGGCTACTTACGCTCGTTCTGATCGCAGTTGGAAGCCACCTTACTCTCCGCAACATCTGCGATCGCGGACATTCTCATCACCCTTACGCTCTCCCTCCGGCTTGCTCAGTCTAAAACTGGAATCAGACGGTGCGTGGGCTGATCTGAATATCAAGTACGCTTTGTTCCTCATGGAGAGTTCTGGCAGAACGGACAATGTCCTTCACAAACTCGTGTCTTATGTCATCTCGCGAGGAATACTGGTGGCTTTCGCCCAAACGTTGATCGTCATTCTGTTCCCTATTGATCAGACACTGAAGAGCTGGTAAGTCGGCGCTCTTTGTTCGCTTTAGCTGGGCCTGATCCGTGATCGCTCGTAGGATGCCAGTCCATCTATGCATGAATAAGTTATACGTTATCACCATGAGTACGTATCCCCCAACCCGTCCTGACTGTACGCGACTCACGACTTCTTCTTCACAGTTGCTTTGTAAGTCTCTATCATCCACGACACCTTACCATCGTCTAACCGTGGATCTCTCACCCAAGCCTCAACGCACGCCCTAATCTCCGCCAAAGCCTCAACGCGCCCGTCACAGACACGATGTTCCAGACTTCGCTGAGAGCAGCCAATCCTATGCGTCCGAATATACACACGACCATCGAGATTCCAAGGCCACTCAGCGCCTACTCCCCAGTACGTTTTCGCGTCGTCGATCCTCATTTTGCGCGATACTTACTTCTCGTTAATAGGACCGAACCTCCGTCAGCAAAGGTTCGTCGTCTCCCAAGGATCATGTGCATGTCGCAGTGGAATGTCCTAAACCGAGCCCGGTAGAATCTGATTTGACCCTCTTCACGTCGAGACCTAGCCACGAGCACTCTCCAGTGTAACACTACCTACGCCCTCCCACTCCACTTTCCTACTATGTAGCCGTATACGTGTTTTTCCTGCTTTGATACTTGTTTTGTTGTATACATTCCTTCTTCTATACCCATCGTCGGTACATTTACCTAGCTGCTCTGTAAAACTTTCGCAATGTACATGCTTTGTTTTGTTTTCTGTATAATACAAGAGGGTTTCGATCCGTCTACCTCGTCACTACTCTCTCATCCCTTCCGCGCGCCACCTTGTGCCAAGGGTGGTTTCCCATATACCCTGTCTCTATTGAGCGTTAGCCCAATGAATCGCGCCACCTGCTGTAGCTCGCGTCGACACCGCCAACATCAATCATCAAGACGTGGGTGCCGTAAAAGTTTAAAACACGATCCATCTCCCAGAATGATATACCCATTCTGAACAAGAACGAACGACATAAACGGCTTAGCGGTGATCCCGAGCAGGGCGACCCCGAACTGGGAAGAAGAACTGACTAGCAAAAGATTTCAAGAGGGACATGCGTTGATTGATGGACATGAAACGCACGAGGTGGGACTCTTCCTAAGTAGACAGTTCATCGCGATAGCTTGAGAAAGATTTACTTAACCTATCACTTGGCCTTGCCGTCATGAAAGTCTTCGAGCACATGCGGTGATGGCCATGAAACGCAAATGGAACTTCTTGAAAGTTTTCTTCCTATGTACTGTTCATCTCATAACATGGGAAAGATATATTACTTCGACTTGCCAATGAATCTCAACGCGAATACTCTGAAAGTTTCCTGACAGACACCGGATCACCTCGCGGATTTCGTCTGATGCTACGTTCAGATGCGAACGAGCGAGAACACCAGGCAATAGCTTCTTGCTGATCATCATGATGAAAAGGGCCACAAACGTCCGAGTACAGTTACACTAAGGAACACTAGTCCTTCTCCTGGCCACGCAGGAGAAGCATCTGCAAACATCACAACACACCATCCGCGCACACCGCCAGCGTACTAAACAAACATCTATACAGTTAATCCTTCGATGATCATCATCATGCATGTACGTCCGAGTACTGTTACACCGATGCAAAAGAACACTAGTCCTTCCCCTGCGCAAGGAACGACCAGTTCATCCACACACACCGTCAGCGTACTAAATCAATATCAATACACTTAATCCAAAACATCTTGAATCTACCAGCCACCAACAGCCAACACGGTCAGCGCACTAACCAAAACATCTATACACTTAATCAAAACATCCATCTCTACAACCTACTCGCACGCTTATCCGCCGCCCTCAAATCCTTCCCCCACACATCCTCCCACCACTTCGGCTCCGTCCTCGCCAGCGCCACACACTCCTCACACGATATAAAAAACGCCGCACTCGACGCGTTATAGTTCAACAATTGACTAATCACCCCATCCCAATGAGCACACAAACAAGCGAATATAAAAGACCACTCACAACTCGGGTAACACCTCCCCGATAACGTGCAGATCCGCAGGAATACACTCGTCGCACAACGCCGTGGGACATGTCCGGCATCTATCAACGTTAGCGCGTCGGGTCCCAGATCACCCAAAGAAGAATGATTCACCTAAAGAGCATCCCTCCCGCTTCCGTCGTCCCCCGTCCACATCCATGGCAATGATGCTGCCGGCACACCACGAAAGGCTTCTTCACATCCCGCGGACCTAGCCCCGCACACGCCGCGTGGAACACTACGCCAATCCCATCAGTACAAGACGTAGTGGGTGCAACGGTACACACCTCTTGGACAATGTTCACACATCACCACCTCACCCCCGTCCCGACAAAACAGACAAAAGTCCTCGTTCTCCCACTGCTTCCGCCGCTTCACCTTCTGTGCCTTTTCGATGGCATGCCTCTCTTCCGCCCGTGCTTGAATCTATCCAAGAGATTATGTAAGCGCTCCCGCCCTATGCTAGAGAAACCCACCTGGTCTGGTGTTAATCCGCCAACGAGATACGACATCCCGCCTACGGACACCGAGTTGTTCACCCTCTCGCGCTTCGACTCCAGAGGCGCCGTCAAAGCACCTGGTCGGACCTTCTGCACCAAACGCCCCTCGAACAGCCGCGTCCTAACCTGGGCGACACCGCTTAACAACTGTCTTTCCTCCTCCTCTGCGCTCAGCACCTTGCCCTCTTCCACATTCGCACCCTCATCCGCCTGCGCCTTGGCGTCCCGTGCACTCTCCCGCTCCCGCGACGCATCTAAGATTTCGCTTATCGGTGCGCCCAGAAACTGCTTCAAGCTCATCCCGGTATCAGAGAGCGCACTGCTTCCTTTTCGCAAGATATCCCGTAGTTCGTTCAGGCCTAGATTGACTTCCGACCCAGCAGCAGCGCCAGAGGAAGACTCCATGACTTTTATGGAAAGGAAGAGTTTGCGGCGGATCCGGTCCTAGAGCGACGAGGTGAGGTTGTGATAGAAAGTAAAACACGACAGACGTACAAGCATCTGGTCCTCCACGCTTGCGCGACATATTAGCCGGTAGACCTAATAGACCGGTCAACGTCGTCGAGGGTAGGTATGTGCATGAATACAAACCTTGACGATCTTCTTCTGCCCGATTCGATGTGCGCGGGCTATAGCTTGCAAATCGTTCTGCGGGTTCCAGCACGAGTCGGTCATGATCACCGTGCTCGCCTTTGTCAAGTTGATGCCTAGATACTTTAACACAAAAGCGAGTTGGAAAGAAAACAGGCTTACCGAGACCTCCAGCCGTTGTGGATATAAGGTAGACCTTGTAAGCTGTTGAACCATTTGAGTTTGGTGCGCACAGAATGAAGCGGACGCGTACGTGATTTATCTTTCTGGAACTAGAAAGCTGTCAACGCACTGCAAAAAGGAAGCGAAGAATGATACACATACAAGTTTTATATCCAACGTCCGCCGAGGCCGAAGTGTACTACCATCCAACCGCGCAAACGGTATTCGCCTTAGCTTCAAGAAATCCGACAATATATCAAGCATCCTAGATCGACCGCGCTTAATTAGCTGCCAGCTGGGCGACTTGAAGCTTACCCGGTCCATTGCTATCATGGCATCAGAACAAGGAATCGTCGAAGGGTAGGAGCAACGTACGGAAAAAATCAACACCTGTTCGCCCTTTGGCAGAACGTCACCGAGGATCTTATCAATGGCAACGAGCTTTGAAGACGCGGCGACTATGTGTTCTCCAGGAATGTACGGCTCGGGTTCGGCGTCTGGGAGGAGGTACGGACTAATCGGTATAATAAGACGTTGTTGCTCAACAAAACGACGAAGCACATACTGATCGCACAGCCTCTGCAGCTGTAATAGGATAAAGTTAAGCCGTTGCCACACTGTAATCGCAATGAGCTGGGCACGAAAAGAGAGAAGAAGACACACTCTGCTTCTCGCCTGTCCGGACACTCCTCATTCCCACATCAGCTTGGAGATGGGACAACACCTCACGTCGTCCCTCTTCCACTACCTTGTCGCCCACTTCCATCCCCATGTCGAAGATGTTTTCCAAATCCACCGTGTCCATCTGCGTCAACAGTCGATACGTCCAAAACCGTTGTGCTTCGCTCAGGGGAATGAACACCGTCAGCTCTTCTTTCGGCGGGACGTCAATCGCGACAGTTGACTTTGTCCGTCTTAGCATGATAGCCGCAAGGAACTTTTGCACCGCGCTGAGGAAGGGTACGTCATAAGTCCCTTGACCAAGGTCGAACGACGCTCGAAACTTTGTCTCCGTCCGCTCCGTGAACACGGTAGGGTACAGATAATGGAGCAGGCCCCACACTTCGACGAGGTCGTTCTGGACTGGGGTGCCGGTGAGGACCAGACGGTAGAGACTGCCATTGCCTTGGACTTTGTTGGCAATCTGGGTTCCAGCATTCTTGATCTTGTGCCCCTCGTCAAGGACACAGTACGTCCAGTGGCGACTCTTGAACCATCCGTCCTCAACGGCGAATGCATCGTAAGTCGTCAAGACAAGGTCATACGCTGACTCGCCGAAAGTTTTCTTGATGAGTGTACGCTGTGAGGCGGCACCGTGGAATCGGAGGACACGAAATGAGGGAAGCCAATGAGCCGCTTCCTACGAGCCTGTTAGATGACGAAGAAATGTTGATAGCGAGCAAACGTACTGCTTCCCAAGACGACAGAACGGATAAAGGGCAAATGACCAGATGAGGGGCATCGAGGGGCGTCGTAGAGTGTTCTTGAATATAAGCGAAGAGCGCTAGCGTCTGTCCAAAAGTTGAGGTTGGTGGGCGGCGATGAAAGAGAAGGCTTACTTGCAAAGTTTTTCCAAGACCCATCCTAACCGCAGATCAGACCAGCAAGGTAAAAAAGACGAATATACACGTACTCGTCTCCAAGGATGCAATTCATGCCGTTTTTATACATGTTGACGAGGAACGAGAGGCCATGGAGCTAAATGTCGCGGTCAGCGGGGAGCTACACAGCGAAAGGAAACGCACCTGATAATCCTTCATCTCTCCACCCTTAATCAGACTAGGCTGCTCGACCAGCTGCTGTAATTCCTGCGGTGGACCCACGGCATCCGAAAACTGGGTTGTCGAGGGCAATAGAGGCGCGATAAGATGCCGATTGTGGTGCAGCCATCGTTTCATCGCCGCATCGCGCGCGTCTTTGCGTTCATTCACTCTAACAGTGGCCTATACAGCAGTAGGTCAGCAAGAAAACGTAGGGCAGGAGACAAAACTCACAGCCTTCTTTTCATCCATCTTCCGGCGCTTGTCTCCACTCGAGGCGGCATTAGACGTCGTGCGCTTGCGTTTCTGGGGCTTGGGCTTGGGCATAGGAAACTTTTTGAGGCGTTCGCTCTTGCGCGCCGGCGCAGGCAGGGAGGTTCCATAAAAGACATCGGGCGCGACGGCGGTGAGTATATCGAGTTCGTCGTGGTCGTCGTCGATAGCGGCAGGGACGGGAAAAGAGACAGCGACGCCGGCGCTCATGATGGCAAGACAAGGTAAAAGGGTGTGCTTAACGATTTCCTTTCCTGGCTGTCATTTAGGGCAGGTCTTTTCGTGATTGTCTCACGCTTATTGGTCCATGCGGCGCATTCTGATTGAATTGTCAAGTGAATAAAAAAGCGTCGTCATGAAGTGTTACATTCCGCTATGGCACAACGGTTTTTGCGAGCCCATCCAGAACCCCAGTACCTATCTCGAAAGCGGCGCTTCGACATCGTTCAAGCTTTTCGGATAGAAACCCAGGAATTCGCCGGTCGTATAGTCAATCACCCAAGAAAGCGAAGACGCGTCAAGCTGTCTGGATTGACTCCAATCAAGCACGCCACTACTACTGTATCCCTGGGGCTTGGAGAGATTGGACGGTTGTAACCCTATAATAGAGGTACATCCTATGAATAAAGAAACGTCGCGAGCAATAGTGGCTAACAATGCTTACCCGTCAATCCAGCACCATTCAAGATGTTCGCACGGCAGGGGCAATGTGTTGAGCAAATGGTAGTGCTGACAGTTGCAGCATTGTATGTCGGAGTCGACGGTGATGAGACGGCGGTTCCATCTCCAAATCGACTCGTACAGTCAACGCATCTACAGTCTTGCATCATGACGGCTTATAACGAACGTTAACCGCCAACGAAAGAGAAGAAACGAAAGCAGGCTTACCTCGGTGAACAACTGGGGGAATCTGATATCGAATCCCTCCCAAACCGAACAGCTTTTATACGCATTGCAGTAGCGCCTCGGTCCGGAGGTGGGTATGCTTCAGAAACAAATAAGCCTTCCATAATGATGAGCATAGGCGCTTCAAGCACAGGAAGCCTGATGTCGAACGTCCCCACTGTGTGCACATGTTCCAGCCTAATCAAATGATAAACCGTCATAGCCGACATGTACACAAGGACCCACCTTCATCGAGAGTCACCCATCCAAGACGAGAAGCGCTGAAGGTTGCTTCGTCCAAACCTTGGATGCCAGGCGCATCGTTCGACTTTCTCCATTTCGCGTTGAGAAACCAACGACCAACGACCTAGTTCTTTTGTGCATACATACCTCCCCACAGCTCGGAATAAGTAATCCGCCACCAAGCGAAGGTGTGTCGCCATCATTAAAGAAGCATCCGACTCGTTAATAGTTATGAGCCTCGTGATATCAGTCCGAAATCCTATGCAGGGTATTGAGGCGCCACCAGAGATAAAGCGGGAGTTCCTTGTGCCACCAAAGACGGTGAGCACCCCGCATGGGAAGCTATGGCCTGGAACAAGTTCTGAAGTGGTACAAATCCAGAACGCAGAGGAGCACATCAGAGCAAAGGTGGACGTCTAACAACGTGAAATGATCAAACACGGATAATCGCTGACCTGTGGATGCTCTTGGTCGTCTACCGACACACACGAGCACGGAGCCACGAGTGATTCTATGATAACCCATGAAAATGGTCTCTCCAATGATCCCCTGATCGACGCCTTTCACTTCTTACCACGATACAACCATCGTTAGGCCTCTTGTGTCCACATCCTCGAATCCTTAGACTCATGGGACCTCCACTGACCACCAGTGCCTGCCGACTGTTTGAGGCACTGATAGTGCCGCTATACCGTAAAGACGTTGAATGGACTTGCTCCGCGTTTGATCATTTCCCGCTGTTGTAATCGCCTCTAGTATGTTCTGGATTGCGGAGTTCCCAGCCCTCATACCTCGTAGCTCTGATAGCTCCCATGCGGGCTGCTCACCGTCTTGGTGGCGGTCGGAACTGCCGCTTTATCTCGAGTACGAGTCCACCATCGGGTTAGCGCCTCAATACCCTGCATAGGATTGCGGACTGACTCATGGGTATCCTAGCGAGTCGGACGCTTCTTTAATGATAGCGACATACCATCGCTTGCAGGGGGAATATTCCGAAGAGGTATGTATTTGGTAGCGTGCCGGCAGGAAGTGATGGCGAACAGACGCTGGTTGGTTCGAAGGATTATCAGTCGATTACTATTCGCGGTTTGGACGAAGTGACTTACGCTTCTTGGTTTCGGTCAGAGTGGGTCCTTGTGTATATGCATCGGCTATCAGGTACTAAAGTTCTGACCATTTACAGTTCGAAGTTTAGAACAGGCCTGAGGAGGACCATGGAGATCTTTATTCTGAGGCGCCAATTGATGACGAAAAGTACACGTCTTTGTCGTCTCCTCAGACCCGCCAGCACGGAGCGATGACTGGCGCTATAGTAAGTGAAAGGACATACAGTCACAGTTTCGCTTCTTATCCTGATACATATCCATTGACTGCCACTTTCTTCTGACGGCTGTTTGAATAGGCACTATACCGTAAGGACGAGCTCCGAGGTTAACAGAGATACACGACAACAGACCCGGAATTAATTGAGAAATAGCACTACAATCAGCGAAACGGAGAAAGCATATTCATAAATGGACCTCAAAACAAACTCGTTTCCTATTTACAGCATCGAGAAAGTGCTCGAAGGCAGCGCACAAGGCCAACGACGTTGGGAAATTTCATGTTTACAGTGTTCGCATACAAATCTATGGCGGCACGCGCGCCCTCAACCTAAGAGATCTCGGCCACGAGGGGACTCGATAGCCTGGTAGAATGAACAAGCATCGATAATCTTAAAAGCAAAAAGGTTTCTATGAAGTCTTCTATGTTCATGACTTATAAGTAGTACAGTAGTTTAACGAAACGAGGGTTACTTTACATCATATCGTACATCATTAGTATTCGTATCGTCATCCTCATGGCATATGCTCACAATGAGACCGGAAGTGCAGTTACTTGTTCGGGAAAAACAGGTTCCAATCATCGCCAGTGGCGCGCCTAGTCCTGGGCCACCAACGTCCATTCTGCCAGGTAGCCTCCGTATAAACTCCCGCCGCGGGGTCAATATCTCGCCACGCAAAGAAGCCACCAGGACCCTGGAAGCGATATGCAGCAGGAGACATGAAAGGAGGGCGATGCATTTGTCTGTTGCGGGACGTAAGAGAGATATCAACACATCATTCAAACCTCCACGTACACATCATGGGTAATATGATTCCACACAGTCCAGAAACGGTGCAGGAAACTCGGATCGCTCTGGTCAACGGTAACCGGAAGACTTGACATGTATCTGTCGATGGCTTGGGACACGTTGCGGCGCGTCTCCTGAAGTTGCGTCAAGGTGGAATCCATGACGTAGATATCTATTGGTCCTCCTACGGATCGCAACGTATAGAACGTTGCGTGACGATGAGGAACCGGAAGGGCATCTTCCGGAACTCCAGTGTTTGGACCCTGTGGCCTGACAGACGCAAGCCAGGGGGGTGGGGGCTGATTCATGGCCTCGGCGCGATGCGGGTGACTGGAAACGCATAGTGCTTAGGCTACACAGTATCTATCAACGAGAAGCATAATACCTAGACACAGTAGGTTGACGTGGAATAGTATTGTTGGGCTGCTGGGGAGCCTGTGGTCGTCCTCGACGGCGAGGAGGTGGCGAAAGACTAGAAAGTTTCTGAGCATTGCAAGTACACGTCGGTGACAAAGAATCCCCACGGAATAATTTCTCCTACTGGAGGTGCGCGATCACGAGTGTTTCTAGTCTCCGGCTGAATGAGGAATCTATAGGTGCTCATTCGGTCAGATTGGTCGTGGTAGGACGGGTGGTACTCACTGAGGTGGATTAAAGACACTCCTATTTAATGAAATCAGTCGATGTTTCGATATCAGGATACAAAGACATATGCTCACTCTATGATGGCTGCATGCTGAGGGTTGGAGCTATCCAGGATACTGTTGGCGATAATGTCACTGAGGACACCGAGAAAAGAGGGGTCGAGAAACTTACGGTCTTGTAGACCACAAGTCTTGCGTGTGAGCAGACGCCGGCGGAGCACTCCTGCCCTCGAAATCACTACGTCGAGGATCCTTCTACCAAAGACACTAGTCAGACGATACGGGAAGAATTTACGCACAGCCTACCTCAGAGGACTCCTTCCAGGATTTCGTGGTCACATCCCACATCGCCCTCCACTCGTCATAGGGAATCGGACCACGACGTCCATCAAGAAAGTCGGACACCGTTTGGTGATATCTAGGCACAATTTGACAGTGGGGTGAGAAACGAACTTCTGACGAACCTGCGCAACTTATCGACATAGCCGTCTTTCAACGCGTTCTGAGTCTCTGGGTCTTCCGCAATCAAGCCTTCCTCGATGTCCTTGAGAAATCCTTGGAGATGGGCCATTAGTTGTAGAACATCGGATAACTCCGCGACGGGGGGCGGGTCTGTAGGTGCTCTTGGAAAGCCATTGAATGCCATCTCAATAAGAAAGTGGGCTCTGCGGAAATGGGGGGAAAATAAGGACGGTGCCACAATAAAATCCTAGGTCAATCGATTCAGCTTATATACTGCAGGTCAGGGCGTTTCCTTTTCGTCGTCAATTGGCGCCTCAGAATGAAGATCTGCATTGTCCTTGGTTTGCATCGGTTCGAATATGCGTGGTTCATCAACTTCATCAGCATCGGGATCATTGTTGGTGGAAGCAAGCGAAACCAGGGCCGTGACGTGAGGGTCACGCTGACATGCATCAACAGCCGATTCCAGGTTGAGCACGAGCCACAATCATCCCGACCACCCCACAGCGACGAGCATGGGCATTGAGAATAGAGATTCCTACGAGCTCTTCTGGGCCCACCACCAACCTTTCCTTCTCGAAAGGGGGTACTTGCTTCGACCCCGGTACGGCCCGAATTGGACGCCGCCTTGGCGTTTACCTGATGCGCATTCACGCGATCCATGGGACTACGAGGAGGCATACATACCAGCGGTAGTGCCCTCCGTTCTCTCTTTTCTTCGATGTTTCTCAAATTTTATCCAGAAGCATACCAAGGTTATGGATGCCACCCGTATCAGCGACGGATCCCAGGTCGTTTTCAAGAGGACGTCTTACAACAGTCCAGAGATTCAGATGCTGAAATTCCTCTGTGACGCTAGATTCGCATCCGACGACAATGGCACAATTCCCCTCCTTGAGGTCATCACTGTTCCATCCGAGGCGGGAAACGATCCTAGCGAGGCTCTCATCGTCATGCCAAAATTTATGGACTTTCATCGCCTCGAATTTCATTGTCGCTCCGAGGTTGCGCATTTCATGCGGAGTGTTTTGGAGGTTAGTACTATCCAGACCGAAGTGTCACCGGGCCTCACGTTGTTTCACAGGCGGTCGTGTTTATGCATAGCCGCAATATCACTCATGGGTTCGTCGCAACGTATAACCTTTAGCATCCGTCATAACCACACCCATTCTCGTAGCGACCTGGGAACGTATAACATCGTCATGGATCCCACTGATGTCTGTCCTGATGGTTATCATTTTGCGTCCCTCCGCGGTCCCGATGGTTTTCAACCTCTCCGTCATTTTCCCCGATGTGAAGTACCCTATGTGGAGTATTACCTTATTGACTTCGAAGGTTCGCTCTGGTTCCCCGCTGGCCGTGCCATCGCGGCGCTAGAACCGGACAACGTTAAGTCACAGTGGAAGTGTGCTCCCGAGCTCAATCAAACATCGGAGGTGCAGGAAAGAATCAACCCGTTCCCACTCGATATCTATAATCTTGGGAAAACATTTCATAACGCGTGCTGCGTAAGTCATCTGCACACCCGTAATCTCCCTCATTTCTAACGACAACAGCACTATGTTGGTTTAGATGACTTTCAGCCGCTCCTCGAGAGAATGACTGCTGAAGATGTCTATATGCGACCATTAGCAGAGGAAGCACTGGACGAGCTGAGAGCGTTGGAAGCAGCCATGGGCCTCGAACGCTCGAAAGAACCACTGAAGTGGACTTTTTATGTTCCTCCACATCTGTTACCGAAAGCGTAAACTATGTTCGTGTTTCCATATATTGGGAATTCGACGTGGTCATCTCCTCTGTGGTCCGAGATACCCAGTGCGCACCGTAACTAAACACGGAGAACTGAGTCACTGTGAAGCTGTCGTGAATGATTAGTATGTACCCTTATTCTAGGAATGAATGATTGTCGGGCTATTACGGTAGTGACGGAGTCGCCCAGGGAAAGCGTTCATGATAGGGAAGCGCAGCAGATCCGAGTCGAAGCTCGACACTGGCCCATATCTACTGCTGTAGAAGACGCCCACACCCGCAGGTCCTTTAGAACGTCGTCCAGGTCGTGGGTAAACGTGCAAACTCATTGCATAACTTGTCCTGTCCCAATCCACCGAGGGAACGTTGCAGTCTGTCTGAACAAGCCCGGTAAGTACACAACGAGTACTAAGGTCATGTGGCATCTTGATCTATCAAGGTTCTGGAAAATGGAAGTGCCCGCAATGAGATGAGTCTGACCAAGTGGCAAGATGAGCTGATATGGTAGTCCGTTCGTTTGTCTTGATTCGCAAATCTAACGGACGAGCTGATAGCTTCTCAGTTCATCCGTGACATATTTCCATAAGATTTGCGGCCTTCGGAGGAGCCGCTGGCGTGTAGTGCTGTTAGATTTCCCACATGTCAGACGATCCGGTTCACGACCCAATTAACAATGTGGGTCCATCATTGCACATAAGGGAAGCATCATTGAGTCAATGTCGTGGCAGTTCGTCGCAGTGATTCTGGAGGTCTTCTGGAAGTCTCGGTGATCGAAGGCAGTGGGTTCAGGGCGGAAGTCGTAATGAGGCGAATTCAGAAACGCGTTGTTGACACGAGGCGCATGTTCACTGCTGTAGAACTGAATTGTAGCGCAGCTCCTATAGATTTTTGATTAAGCGAACGATACGTCGAAGGCAAGGTCTGTACTTCACTAGGGAGAATTCTGTCGTCTATCGATTGAGGGGACAAGAAGGAAAAGTACGCTTCCAAAAACTGATTGTGTCGGTCCGGGAATCTAATCGAGCTACAGCCATTGCTATACCACATGGATATTACTTCGGGTCTCATGCTAATCATCTGTGAGAAGCGGTCGGGGCTTGAAAAGTCTGGATGCGACAAACGAACAGCTTCGTTTCTGCATTTCATCTCCCCACTTTGGCCAAATCGGACAAGCGAACTACTTACGACTGGTTCATGACTAGGCAAGGAACCTGTTGGCCTATAAAAACTGCTGTTAAATAGAGGGTGTTCGCTCTCTTTGGGAACGGGTTCCTACTAGATGCAGCCATCGATATACGTGATATGAAGATAATCATGTCCACCCCGTTTTGAGGCGCTAATACATTCCAGCTTCTGAAGATACACCTGAGAAATACTAGTTAAAAACTCTTCATATTCGTCGACCCCTTCCTCTCCCGCTCACAACGTCATCGAACGGAAACTTCTCCACTAGCGCCCCGCGTGTAAGCCGACTTCGAACATGTCAAGCAGCGCGTGGGCACCTTCGTTCGCCAACAACGGGAAATGATCAAACACTTCAACGTCCTTACGGAGTAGCGGCCATATTAGGGCACTTTCCGTGTCTCGAACAGTCAGCGTCCAATGGGTCTGAGGATTCGTTGGTGTGGTTCAAGTTGTACTGTAGTCTTTCAACCGCATACTCACATAACGCGTCACGCGGGCCTGTGAAATGAAGATCCAGGACTGATCCAGGTACAGCATAACACATCACGGACCCCAAAAGTCGCTAGTGTTCGCTTAAATAGGGAATTTTTTCGCTCCAGCAGGGGCTGGAGCATCCAAATAAGGAAATTTTCGACATGTCTAGACTCTGTGAAGATGTTCGCTACATCTTCATGACCATAACGCGTCACAGGCCGTGAAGATACGGTCGAAAGACTACAGTATCGTGGTAAAAAGTGCAGTGCGTCGATCAGGGGATCATATCACTTAAAAGTTAACATAACGGTCATGGCGCCGTGCTCACGAGTCCTAGCAAAATATGAAGAGCATCAACTGCTCAGCGAGTATGCGGAATGTGCTCTGATTGCGAGCGCAGCGAGCAAATTCGGTTCGTGTGTCAATGGGCCTGGGAGCGTGGGAAAATGATCGTTACATTTTGGCCACCCAACATACACAGGCCGCAGCGCATCCATTTCTCCGTATTTTGCCTCCGTAGCTTCACCACCCTTCATGTCGATGTCTTTTGCACGCGAGAGCGCACTCGAACTGAAGAATTTGGTGAAAATTTGGCCTTTTTAACCTCCTACTAGTATGCTGTATAATGGGTGCCATGTACATACATCATCTTGGAGATTATAGCAGAAATAAATTCGATGAATATTATACGCTGCGCTCGCACTCTGTGGGACATCCCACGAATCTATGTTTGAAATGAAAGGCTTTAGGAGCTGCATGTCGCGGTCAGCGAGGAGCTGTACAAAACAAGGAAACACACCTGATAATCCTTCATCTCCCCACCCTTAATCAGACTAGGCTGTTTCGACCAGCTGCTGTAATTCCTGCGGTGAGCCCACGGCATCCGAAAGCTGCGTTGTCGAGGGCAATAGAGGCGCGATGAGATGCCGATTGTGGTGCAGCCATCGTTTCATCGCAGCATCGCGCGCGTCTTTGCTTTCGTTCACTCTAACAGTCGCCTATACAGCAGTGGGTCAACAAGAAAACGTAGGGCAGGGAACGAAACTCACAGCCTTCTTTTCTAAAAGGGTGTGCTTAACGATTTCCTTTCCTGACTCATGTAGGGCAGGTCTTTTCGTGATTTTCTCACGCTTATCGGTCCATACGGCGCGTTCCGGTGAGTTCCATTAAAATGTCAAGGCAATAAAAGACGTCCTCGTGAAGTGATACATTGGAATATAGCACAACGGTTTTTGCCAGTCCCCCTCCAGAATCCCTGCACCTATCTCAAAAGCGGCACTTCGACATCGTTCAAGCTTTTCGGATAGAAACCCAAGAACTCGCCGGTCGTATAGTCAATCACCCAAGAGAGCGAAGACGCGTTAAGCTCTCTGGACTGACTCCAATCAAGCATGTTGCTGCCACTGTATCTCGGTGCTGGATTAGGTGGTCGTACTGGATGCACATTTGGTGAATAAAGAAACGTCGCGAGAAATAATGGCTAACAAAGCTTACCCATCAAGCCATTCGACGCGCCAGCACCATTCAGAATATTGGCACGGCAGGGACAATGTGTTGAGCAAACGGTAGTGCTGACAGTTGCGGCATTGTACGTCGGAGTAAATGGCCTCGGCGGTGACGAGACGGTTCCATATCCATACCGACTCTCACAGTCAACGCATCTACAGTCTTGCATCATCGCTGCTCATAACAAACGTTAATCACGAAGGAGAACGACAGAAAGCAAGCTCACAGCGGTGAACAACTCGGGGGAATCGGATATCGAATCCCTCTCAAACCGAACAGCCTATATACCACTTCCACCAGCTCCTCGGTCCGAAAGTGTGCATGCTTTAGAAACAAATAAGCCTTCCATAGTGATGGGCATAGGAGAAACCTGATGTCGAACATCCCCACTGTGAGCACATGTTCTAAAATTCGAACTGATCGAATGATAAATGGTCAGAACACCTGATAGCCGACGTGTACACAAGGACCCACTTTCACCAAGAGTTGCCCATCGCGCCAGGTCTCTTCATCTAAACCTGCCAACACATCGTCAAAAGAAGTCAGTTCCGCAGACAAGACGTAACCGCCGTTTTCCCAATACGCAGTCGCAATACCTACCTCACCACAGGTCGGAATAAGTAATCCGCCACCAAGCGAAAGTGTGTCGCCATCATTAAAGAAGCATCCGGCTCTCTAGGAGCCTCGTGATACCAGTCCGAAATCCTATGCAGGGTATTGAGAGATAAAGCGGCAGTTCCTTGCGCCACCAACTTCGGAGAGCACCCCGCATGGGAAGCTATCAGAGCTACGATGTATGAGGTTTGGGAACACCGCAATCCAGAACGTACTAGAGGCGCGATTACAACAGCGGGAAATGATCAAACACAGCACTAGTCCTTACGGTATAGCGGCTATATCGCTGTCAGAGCACTATCCGTGCCTCGAACATTCGGCAGTGCTACTCAACGGACGTCCAATAGGCCTGAGGATTCGTGGATGTGGACACAAGTTGAAGAGTCCTGGTGATGGTTGCATCGTGTCAATGAGGGGATCATACTCTTGAGTATGAGACAGTCCATTCTTATAGCTTCACTGCGCATGGAACCATGCTCTCGGGTCTCGGTAGACGACGCAGCCCAGCAAGTATCCGAGGTTGACGTGACCAAGTATACACGAACTAAAAATCGATCGAAAAATCATAAGAGGAAATCATGAGGGGGCATAAGGAATGCAAGCAGCAGAGCAAACGTCATAAAAATTGAGGGATGCAGAAAATACGATGTCGCTGGGCGGATAGAAGCGCACTGAAGCAAGGCGGAACGAAGTCGTGGTAGTGGGATAAAGAAAGCCTTTTTGGGTGAAGAACTTTGCTCGGAACGCGGGCCGGTTTCCATGGGGCGCTATCTATCCTCGCCGTAAGAATGCCAGTATGACCACGGACATGGGTACCTGCTTCTTTTGTCGAGAAAATCAGTCTTGTGGGTCGTAAGCCTTCTTGGACTGGCTATCCGAGACACTTTCGTCGTACGAAGCGCGCCTCAGAGACGCTCAATCCATCATTGATACCATACGAAACCTTCCCGCCGAATTATTGATGAAGAAATTCCGCGCATGCATTCCTAGACTGCGACTTCCTAGTAGTAGGGTTTTTGTCTTCTCTAGCGGGAAATTGTAGTAACATACGTTATCATAAAACGGCACGAACGAAGATGAACTTTAGCCATCAAGCCTGGTCATACCAGACCAGTATACAACTGCGCTGGACCTAAACCATTCCGCCGATAACAGACAAACTGCGGAGAAATGCTCATACAACGAGCCCGCAGGAAGCAAAACGACCACAAAGATTCCTGGGTTTGTAATCCGGCCTGATAGACCGTACAAGACGAGTTCGGCGGTATCCATCGGTTCGTACAGCGTTCTGGGTTCTGCGCCCGTCAAGTCAACTGCAGCCTTCCACGGCGGGGTATGAATTGTGTAATCCCGAAGAATGCCGTGTACAAGGGAGCAGATAAACGCAGCGTCAAGGGCTGGCAGAAATCCAGAGTTTCGTTTCACCGCGTCACGGGCATCTAAAAGATCGAGTGAGCTCGTCTGGCCGAAGAAGGTGAACACATCATACCAATCCTCTTTTGCCTGAGACTCTCACATTCCCGCTTGTGCATCAGACGCCAATGCTGCTTTTGACATTGCCTGGAGCAGTAGAACGTGACTTTACAACTGGCGCATCGAGCCCGACGAGGTGTCGACTTGGATAGGTTGGGACACTAATCAAATTGTCTGTTAACAACACAGAATTTTTGAACAAGGAGAATACGCACTGTTGTCTTCGCGTCACATAGAGTCAGAACATCTTTCGCTGCGGAGAATCGAGGATTGTCCAGTGCGGAGTTGAACGTAGCCCATGTTGAAGCCACACGATATCCCGCAGTAGCTTCCATCTGATTACGACAGCGTAAGCCGATGCGGCGTACGGATGGGTAGATGAAGTATGGGAGCATGGCTTCAAGAAGGTCCTTTTCTAGATTGGCAACCTCGCTAGGAGAGAGAATGGTGGCGGCGGCCCCGTCCAGGACAGTCCGGAGGAGAAAAAACGATTCCAACACACGATGACGGAGGGCTTCCCCGGACCATTTCCCTTCCTACAACCTGTACTGCGCGGTATACGAATTTACCAACCTCGACACCGCACTGGATGATCCTGTCAGCTGCCTGCATTGCCCTCGAAGTCTTCGAGGATCGAGAGGTAAATTTTGAATTTGAAACCTTCCATAGAACCTGCAAGACGCGCCTACGAGACGCAGGTGAGAAGGCATATGGTGAGAAGCAGTCATCAGCGACGGATAGCCGGCGAATGGTGCAATAAGCAGTTGTTAATTGCGACAGGGAGGGGTAAAAGTCTGTTTCAGTAGCAGCCACGCTAAGCGTCTGAAAAGCCTGCAGGATGCTTCGTTCTATGAACGATACGACGTGGCTTGGTTTGCAGATGAGTCGTGAAAGAATTTCATCAGACCATGGACGCTGGCTATCCAAAGGCCCATGTTGTACGATCGTATAAAGCACCGAGGTGAGCTCATAGAAGACATTACTCGAGTCGGTCGTGTAAGAAACGGAGGGCGTAAGCTGGAAAAACAAGTCGGGGATAATAGAACCGACGAAACTGCAATTTTGGGTTGCGCAGCGGAGGCGAACCAGTCTTCCCATTATCTCCTCGCCGGACGGCTGAATATCGACAAAGTCGAATAGAACCAGGATTGATATGTGGTAGCAGTCTCGGGGATAACGACTGACATCTCCCGGCACCAGAATGCGATCCATGTAGAGTTGTAAACAAGCGGCTACGTGGTCGAGTACTTTGGAAAGGAAGGAAAGACGATGAACGCCCAATCCACTGTTCGAGGATCCCCTTATGAACTGGTGCAGTGCCCAGAGGGCTTCCCAACTGGAATCGACAAAGCTATCGAGATCCAGATTGGGGTTTAGGCGAAGCGGAAGCCGCGTAGTGATTTCCGTGGCAAAGCGAGTCATGCCAGGAAGATCTCTTGTCGCATTGTCCAACAAGGACCGCAGATTTGGGCGCGCTGAAGGTCGCGATGGTGGAGGCATCTAAGGGAAAGCGATCGATCATTTGCAGAATGGATGCGACATGACTTTCACCCACTGGGAAGAAGACTCCTTGAAAGAACACAAATGTAACGAGCTGAACTGTCTATGTCGGCGAGGACGAACGCTTCTCACTGGTGGGTGGGAGGAACAAAGGCTCTTGTTGCCTCGGTCCGGGAGTCTTCGGAGTTTGGAAATTACTGTTGGCCGACCTGGCACAGGGTCTGCTTTCAATCACGGACGAGAACTTTTCCTTTGAAAGCAACGAAGGTCGTCCCAGGTGACTATGAGGATTTGCAGTTCATAGAGAGAAGGAACGTCGAGTCAGTCATCAAGCCATTTCCGTGAACCGACTTTGGTGAGGATAATGGACAGCTCCACAGGACACGAATTAGGATAAGAAAACAGGCTATCTCTAGCTGCACGAGGGTCGCGCGCTCTTTTTTCAGGTGGTCGTCTATACGCTGTCACTACGGACGAATCTGAATCTCGGTAAACTACGGTCCGAAGGCTGCCCCGCCATGCAAACCGTCGAAAAGTTACGTTAGATTTACGGGTTACATGGGCAGGACTTCGCTTCTTTCTTGTATATAGAAGCCTCTGTGGGAACAGGCGGCCAGTTGTCAAAGCCGAGCTCGACTGGCCACGGCGGAGTCACAAATCTAAGGAAAGCGATGAGACGATGAGGTATGTGTGCGCCAAAAGTAGATCGCACCGTTTCCATTTTCCGGCAGCCGCGAGACCATCTAGCTTCTGGATGTCCTCCGAGGTCAGCTTCTTCTGACCAGTAAGAGCGCCGGTCAGATTAGCGGAGATGCACCAGGAGGTCACGGATTTAGGCAGGACAACGTAGCCCTTCGCCACTAATACCATCGTCAAAACACAACCGCGAAGAAATGAAGAGGACATACGTATATAACCAAGGAGGAGGGAATATAGAGTGCTTTCCGGCGATCTCCACAACGACACCATCCGTGAACAGGGGAGAGTTGGTCGAGCCTAGAGGACGCCTGCGGAAGGATACCCGTACCCTTGCGGTACGCGAGCAGTTCGTGTTGAGGGATGTATACGTGAATTTCAAGCTATACGACATCAAGGTGTGAACACGTCGAAAAAGTAGATTCGACTGGAAGCTCGACACAGCAAACGACGAAGAGCATCCAAGGTCGACATGAAAGGATTCACGAGACTCGACCAAACAGCAAGACGAGCAATCGATTGGGAAATAGTAGTACAGTTAGCCACACTTGAGACAGAGAAATTAAAGTGAAGCGCATAAAGCATATTCGTGAATGGCACCAAAGAAACTTGTCTCCTAGGAATAGCAACCAGAGAATGTGACGGAAGGGAGCGCACATGGCCAACCACCTTGGGAAATTACATGTTCCCACTGTTGGCAGTACCTCCTATACAAATACATCGCAGTACGCGCGTTCTCAACCTAAGAGAAGCACTCATCAGCGAAGAACCCAAAGATAAATCGACTGGGCTTACGTACCGTATTACTGATCCCGGATTGTATCGTGCGCCCCAGAAGCTTGTCGGCTAGAGTTCGTAGTCCAATAATCGCATTCGGCGCTTGCGGCCTCAATGTGTTTCTGAACGGCTAAACAGAGTTTATCTCGACGAGCACAGGCAGACAAGCGGACATACATAATATAAAGCGACATCGCGGGTGTTTACCATCGGGTGCGACAACCCAAGGACTGACGAAGTACAGCTGTGAAGGATCATATTCAATCAAATGGACGGTCATACCTGACAAAGACTTCCATAGGGAATGCCCGACTAAGATATGATTCGCGACGGCATCAGATACCATCCGCTGAACTTCTTGAAATGGCCTGGCGCTTCCGCCGTGAGACGCTTGATATGATTTTGGTCGACGTGATCGCAAAGACTTCAGGACCGCTCACCTCCCATCAAATGGTTAGCCGTTATTCCTGTGGTGCTGGTACGATAATCCGTCACTGTTTCCTGCTCCTGAGTGAGCCCAACAACGTTCAATAAAGAGTGACCGAAGCGACGACATACATCAGGACCCGGCTCTACATACAGATTGAGACGTATGTTTCCTTGCCAATCAATAAGGGTCTAGAAGAGTAACATGAGCGTAATGCTAAGAGACGCGTATGAGCAACGGACGACTTGTCTGGTGGGTTACGTTAGAACGACGACCAAGGGAGCACAACAGCAACGTACGCCACTAGCTCCACTGTTCCGCCTGTACCAATGCCGACCGACTGGTGCGAGAGTGATAGATATCCGCCAGACATGAGAGTATTTTAGATAAAGGGAAAGATAAACGAATGCAGGAGAACGATGATTTTGGCTACGAATCAGCGACAATTTATAGGGCTCAAATTCTTGGATTACAGAGCAACAGCAGAGATCTCACTCCAGCGTAGATCATGCATCGCAGAGCCGTCGGATGACGCACCAGGTGCTCAAAACATGTTCGTCTATGTTTCGAGGGCAATAGGTCGGTACCCGAAGGCCAGATGGGGAAATGAAAGTATATCTGGGGGCACTTTGAGTAGTGGCGGTGGCTTATGAGGTGATTAAAATGCGTACGATTGGAATGAGCCGCCACAGGCACCGCATTTTGAGCACGTCGCAGTTTAAGGGTGAACCTTATAACTATAGAAGTCGAGAGCATGGTACATCATCGGAGGGCTGTTGTGTGTGGTCTGGCCAGAAATAGGTGTGGCGCCATGACGGCAGGAACGAAAACAGGAATGAAGGCGATCCGGATCACGCCGAGTCCGGACCGCCATGGCCGATCGGCCCTGGAAAATAGTTTTGACCTCCTTCCCTCATCGACGCCCAATTAAAGCACAGAAAAAGGACTTCCTCGCGACCACATCCGATTCATTGATCACCCAATTTGACTTAGTGAAACGCACATAACCCCATGGCTCAGAAGCTTCTTTCCTAGCAACTGGCGACCGAGCGTAGTCTCGACCGCCGCGTTGCATACAGCAGATCACAGCACCTTCAGTCTCCTCTATTTTCCATGCTTCGACGAGCCCATAGACACGCTCGGCAATAAGATCCTTCCCAAGGCTCTGAACAGACAATTTCGGCCCCATGTTGTTTTCTGCCCTAATTACGCGAAGCACATAAGTCTATCAACCTCTTTCGCAGTGCCGACCGCGTCGCACGTTCACGGCGATGATTTATTCAACAATGGCGCACTGCACTATCATCAGAGGCGCGTGATGTGCTTCCTTTCCTTTCTTGGGTGTATTGTTACAATGTTACAAGATCGATTCCGCCTACGCTAATTAAATAGCTCACTGTGGAGGACGCCTTTTATTCGGGAGAACAAGGTTGCCAACTGGCGAATCTCTTGTGACTCTCCCTGCACGATGCTTGTTGAAATGTCGTTGTATAGGGAACACCTTTGCGTCAAGTCATGGTTGTATTACGACTCCCTAAATAGCTAGACCGCACGTACACCATCTCCCATCACGCAGACGCTTCTCTTCCTCCATTTTAGGCCATCCAAATATCACAACTCTACAGCATTGGTGCTCTCGCTACAACCGTACGCACATTTCCTCAGATGACAGCGCCCACTTCTACGTCTGTCCTGCAGTATCGCCGAGGCGCGTTAAGCGTACTGCCAGACAATTATCCCATGGAGGCAGCTACATTTGTAAACCCCGTGCGTCTATACACTTTTCTGTCTATGCAGCTCCTCCGTAACTCGCATGCAAGATCCCGCTATGCCCGATTCTGGGCACAAAATCACCTCTGTACTGTCCGCTTTGCCCGCCGCCATCAGTCCATGATGCGTACTATGCCGTCCGAAACATTCTCTATGGCTTTGCGCGTCCAAGCACCCGAGATCCAAGTAGCCAGAAAATCTATCGCGGCCTAAGCAACTACTTGGTCCACCATTGGAATCAGGTTCACGCTTCGGAGCCTGGATTACCAGTAATGGTCCCGCGTGCGGTGGCGTCTCGGGGCTACGATGATACCAATGGCTTTGTATGTCCTCTTTGGGACACCCAACTCGGTGATGTGGCATGCAGCAGCGCTTGGAGCAGTCGAGGACGTTTCGGGGACCATTTCCAGGCCGTTCATTGCAATATGCTATTCGAGCCCATGACGGACTGGCCATGGGAGCCGGGTCCATACCCATGGACAACTGGGAAGGTTCCTCTGCGTAAAGAGACCTTCAGACAGTATCTTCGACGAGTCCTGGGCGCTCAGTGGACTACCGTTGTCTTGCATGGTCGTGGAGAAAGTAATGGTAGTACGACAACTACCACAGCCATTGGACCAGCGCACTCCCACTCCGACTCCAGCGCGGATGTGGAGCTGGTTGGGATGATTACAGGCTCAAGTGTTAGGTAGTGAGACCGAATATTTTCAGTGCTACTCTGTAATCCGGCTGACTATTTTTGGGAGGTGGTAACGACGTTCATGTTACTGGTCGGATTTCATTCTCCTCGGTATAAGGAACCATTGCGAGTATAGAATACTCATGAATACTACCAGTCATATCGAATTTTCCTGCTGCCCTTCGCGTCGGTTCGAAAAAGGAAATCGGTCCAGAGTGTACGTTCCTGATGACTGAGGCAGCACGTCTTGCTCCCTCCTCTCATCTCAGCATCTGAGATCGGCATTCCGCTTCCCAATTGGCACTGTTTCTCGGCCATCTATGGTATCATCATCTCCAATTGACTCTACAAGACTGACTGTTGGGTGTTTAGTCTTCAGAAATGGCAGATGACCAAACGATTGCGCTCCCACAAGAGATCATTGACAGGATCATTGACGAGGTCGCCGGCATGACTTATGTCGAGGTCTATCGTATATTACAAGAAAATAACGACGTCGTTGCTCCTGATCTCTATTCGTGCGCGTTGACTGCGCGGTCATTCGTCCCGCGCACCCGTAAACATATATTCCGCCAGATCATGCTCTACCCCGACGACGCTCATATTCGTCCTTTTCCAGCCATCACATTCCATCCAACGCCACGGAGATTTCTTGCTTACGTTTCATCTTCCACGGCGGCACAAGTTAAATCGGTGATCCTTCACGGAGAAGCACTATACTTTCGTGCTGGCGAGACGAAGTCAACCGATCTTGGGGAATGGGCTTCAGAGTCCAATCTGATTCGCATCTTTTCATCTCTCCATTCCCTCCAAGCCGTTTATCTGCGGAATCTCCGCGTTTCTCCCATGCATTTCCAGCCCCTACAGGCCCTTTTCAACCAAAGACACATCGAGACTATCACATTGTCCAGTGTAAAGCTCCAAGAAGGCCAAAATTTGTGCCGAATCTTAGCTCTATTTCCCCATGCGAGCTCTCTACTGATGAGCGAGTCCTTCTCAGTCACAGACGATTATTCCCATTGGAGTAATGAAGTGTTTTCCACCAGTCCGCCGTCTTCCGACGGCATAGACACAGCCCCCTTCATACATCTTCGCCGTCTAAGCCTCGTTGAGCCCTCCAGCAGTGAACTGTCGGGTCTCATTAACCACACGTGGCCTACTCGACGCATACAATGCCTTGAATTTTCATCCCCTAATGCAATGTCGGCTGGTTCACTTAATCATCTCGGGGAGATTTTAGACGGTATGCATTCCCTTGTCGAACTTAAACTTGATTTGGGTGGATACATGCATTGGATGAGAGAACTGGACACCTCTAAGACGTACGTATCGTACTGCTTACCCTGCCGTATCAACACCCATCTAATGGATGACGATAGTGTAGCGTGCTTCCCATTTCGGACGTTGGAGTTTCTCAAGCTCCTCATGGGAACGGCAACGCATGAGCATGTCGAAACACCACTGTCGCAAATTAAAGTTCCGATTCTTTGGGATCTTTACATCCGGTCCTTGTCTTCGTCGCAACAGGACTGTTGCCTCAAGAAGCTTGAAATCCACTTGCTTGTCAACCGGTCCTACAATGAATCATCCGCGGGAAGCTGGCTCGATCTTCCAAGAGTCTTACTCTCACTTCCAAATCTCGCCATTGTAACGCTGATCCTGGAAAATGTAGACGCCCTTCAACGTCGGGGGGCACGCAGATGCGTAGAGTTCTGCGCGAAACTTCGGGATTCCATACTCGACGAAGGAAGTCCATATCACGACCTGTTGCATCACACAGAGGTGGACATACGACTCGACAATTGTGCAAGCGCCAGCGATGGGGCGGCACAATTCTTCACATTTCCTCGACGCGCGATTTAGACGAATAGTACGGCTTTTCTACCGTTAGTCATGTACGATTCAATAATGTTTCATTCTACTGTGTGCTATTCTTGCGTGTGTTGGTGAAATGGGGGCTTCAAGTTTCCATCCGCGCTGCGCTCACCGATCATCTAGGACCGGGACTATTCATGTCACACGACGTCACACTTCCTTTCTCCTACCGCCATTCAAAGGCTTATGACATCGTTTCCTCAAATAGCCTCGCGGCACTGCGTTCTCACATGTAGACGAACGTGCAGATAGCTGCTCCCCACACAGGGCACAGGGCGTATCTGACTGCGCAGAACATCAGAACGGCGCAGATCGTCGACGCTCCGTCATAAGGTGCTCAAAACGCGGCTGTGTACTGGTGGGCGTGTTTTGAGCACCTTGTCAATCACTACCCCTGCACGCAGATCCTTCTTCCGCGGCATCTGATACTCGTGAGGTACGCTGTGTGACTGTTTTGAGCACGTCCACCATCATTACTTCTCGATCTTACGATACGGCTGTCTAGATCGCCAGACAATTTGTACGTCGCTTCAATCACCATCAGCCTCACCATAAATATATCAACATGTTTGTTCTATTCTATCTCTACTCTTCAGGCCCGCCTTCCCTCTTCGCGCTCTTTCTCGCTTCTGCAGATTCATGATGGCTGCATCCTCGAGCCAGACCACACCAGTTCTCGCCATTTCCTCTGCGTTTGTCGGAATTGGCCCTGACGGAACTTCTGATATGCTAGCGTGCGTGTATTTGTTCTATTAGCGACTCTTTGCTCAGCTGACCATTCTTCTAGGCGAATTGTGCTTTCTCCTCTAGTCGAAGACACGTAGGCAATGCTCACCACGATTCACAGGTCATCGTTGACAGGGAATGTCTCTCGATTTACGACGAATATGTTCAGCCGACGAACACAGTACGTTTCCCTGAGACTCGCCAAGCCGGGCACTAAGAGATATTACAGGTAACCGACTATCGCACTGGATATACAGGAATAGCACCCTGGCATCTAGCGCCACGTAAGTCTTCGCACTCTTCGTCCTTTTCTCCGGAGACCTCACAAGAACGCAGCTCCCCCAGGGGGCGTCGATGGCGCAAAGCCATTGACGGAGGTCAAGCGCGACGTTTCCCGCTTGATTCAAGGCTGTAAGCTTGTCGGTCACAGCCTTTGGAAGGATCTGGCAGGTACGGCTTTGTCCTTCGAAATCCGTCTTTTGTTAATCGGTCGTTCCAGCTCTCGATCTCGCGCATCCCACAGTTGATACTAGGGATATGGCCCTGTACTACGTATGCTTCGCTTTTATTCCTCTTTCGCAATGCTCAACACGCTATATACAGGACTTCCGGCTGAAAGTGAACGCACGGCATCCAGAGATTATCCCTAGACTTTTCACTTTAGTTTGGAAGTTGAGACAGAGGCGAATGCAGACGCTATTTGATCCAGTACGTTTACTAGCCGCTTCTAACACGTCGCGATTAACAGTATTCGCAGTACGAGAATGCGAAGGCCTCCATGGACCTCTACAAAGCGTTCTCCGATGACTGGGAACTCGCTATCTCGCAGAAGCGTTGGCCTTGTCTGCTGCCACCCCAGTCTCACGCCAAGTTTTTCATCTAGTCACTCAATGTCCTAGCGACGATGTAATATCACTCTCCCCAGCCTCAATGAGCCTATCGATCTCTGTTTATCTATCATCGTCCGTGGCATCAGTACTGTTCTACTCGGAGACTTGGCCTGCTTTTCCAATCAAGGCGGCACAAGTCATGAAACTATCGAAGTACTGTACACGCTACAACGAAGAGATCGTAATGGTCTGATAATAAGAGATTTCTTGTCGGTTACTGCACTCAGAGGAAGCGCCATTCACCAGGTGGTGACCAGACTGCGACATGGAGGATGCCATTCGAATATTCTCGCTGAAAGCTTCTCCCGTTCTCTGTAACCCGTTCCGCTAGGTGACTCATCCCCGGTGGACGCTCGTTTTGGCATGGGTGGTACGTAGCCGGATGACTTGTTCGGATGTCCGCCGTTACGAGCAGTGTCGACGGCGCCTGTCACAACATCGCGAGGCATAGAGTTCAACGGTGTGTAGTGCTGCCAGATCTGTCTACCCAATAAAACTACTGTTAAACAGAGGGCGTTCGCTCTGTTTCGGAACGGGTTCCTAGACGCAGCTATCGATATGCGTGACATGAAGATAATCATGTCCGCCCCATTTTGAGGAGCTAATACATTCCAGCTTCTGAATATACACCTGAGAAATACTAGCTAAAAACTGCCCTCATACGTGCCCTATCGTGCAAGGCAAGCGCTTCTTCATATTCGTCTACTTCCTTCCTCTCCCGCTCAAAGAACGTCATTGAACGGAAACTTCTCCACTAGCGCCCCGCGTGTAAGCCGACTTCGAACATATCAAGCAGGGCCTACGCACCTTCGTTCGCCTGATAAGTTTGTAGCCGAAGAAGAGACACGGCATGAAGAACACAAGCGTGTAGGAGAAAGCGAATGTTGTGGGGTTCCATTTGCCAGGGAGGAGGACGGGGAGGCCAACGATGGCAATAAGCAACAAGCAGAGAATCAAAGCGAAGTATCTAGTCGGGCGATCAATCGTTTGGCAATTCCATACCGATTCATGCACTTACGCGAGGTACGGTTGCAGTTTCGCATGATATGGCAACTCTGCACGGGAAATCTTGTGTTCCCCAAGACCCTGTAGGCTAATCAGGACTCGGAACGAATTGTTGATAGAATTGAAACGAACCCGATAAAACCTGGTGTACGTATATAAGATGAAAGCAAAGTTCATAAGAATGCCCGCTGTAAGAATATCGACCAACCTTCTACAACGTGAGAGCTTGACACCGTGATGAAATAAGAAAACGTCTTACCAAGCGAGAACCACAGCCGTGCCGTTCGACACTCCAAGGAACGCCAAGCATGCAATGAGCATGGTCACCGCGATACAATAGATCGGAATACCACTCTTAGTACACCGCGCTAGGCCCTTGGGGAGATGCCCACTCAACGCTAGCCCGTACATCGTACGACTCGCGCTATACACATAGCTGTTTCCCGCAGAAAATATCGAGAGCATGATCAACGCGTTTACGATGTGCGGCAATCCTTCAACACCCATGTTCTCCATGGCGATGATGTATGGCGATGCCGCACCGCCCTTACGCTCCCCCGTGAGAACCTGCAGCAACTTTGTATCGTCGTGTGGAAGGAGAATCCCTATGGCCAATCCCGAGCCTATGAAGAACGCGATGAGGCGATAAATGCCGGCGGCAAACGCTTTCGGCAGCGCTTGTCGCGGATTAGCGGCCTCCCCTGCAGTCATAGCGATGTATTCAGGACCTGGAAGCCACAATTAGGCGAAGTAGCGCTAGAACGAAGTAAGCGTACCGGTGATGGTAAACGACGCAATGAGGAGGCACCGCAGGAAGCCTAGAAATCGACCCAGCGATCCAGGCTGACCGTATGCAACGAATGGTGTGCCCTGTCTCCTGAGTCAGGTGGAGAGCAGACGACACCACAGAGGTACTAACTGGAACCTTCGAAGCTAGAGACAAGATAGAGTTACAGTTGAGGTTTGCAACTAGTAGCGATGGTACTTACAATTCCAGTTCCGGAATCCGAAACGGTCGTGTATGGGGTTCGCACCGGTCATCGTGAGGAACGTAAAGAGTAGGAGGGCAACAACGAGTATCACCTTGCCTATGGCGAGCCAAAACTCCATCTCTACCGGAGACAGTAAGAAATGTCAGGAAACGGGGTCGATCTTACCTCCAAAATACTTGACAGAGCATAGGTTCAGTGATCTATAAGTCGGTAAGAGATATGTTACGATGGCGAGCTTATGAGCCACTTACAGATACGCAACCAGAATGAAAGTTATGACAGCAGCCGGCGGAATCTTATCAGTCCAGAAATGCAGAAGGAGATTGAAAGCCGTGATTTCGAACGGCACAGAGAAGGCCAAGAAGAAAAAGAAATTCATGCCAGTGCACATGCCAAGAGCTGGATCAACGAAGTTATCGGCGAATTGGACCTACATACGTTGATGAAGCACCATAGATTGCCCAAGCAAGAAAAGAGCGTACGAAGGGGCTCGTCACCGGGATCCAAGTCACCATCTCACCTTCGAGAAAGTTCGTTCAAACGAACAATGGCATAGCACGATGAAAATCTCACATAGACTCTCGCTCAACGCCATGACCACAATCGACCAAAGGCAGCAAGCAATAATGAGACTTCCAGGACCGCCAAAAGGGAGCGCAGTCCCAAGTTGTACGAACAGAGACGTCCCAATTGCTCCGCCTATGCCAAGGAGCTGTATATGCCGCGGCTGAGCGCCAAAAAACGTTAGTGGCAGAAAAGAAGAGGCGCAAGGTTCTTACCTTTAGACGGCGGTGTGTTTGATCACGTACCATCACGTTGTTGTTGAACTGCACAGGCATGGCGGTCAAATGGTGGTGGTAGGAGCAGGGAGTGGGGAAGGTCGTCTTATCTTGTCGAGAAGCGAAGAACGTCAGCGAGTAAGACGGCGCTAGGCCTAAGACGTCATAGCTTCGATGCTACGCCGCCTCGTCATGAGCCATCAGTTGGCGGGAGACGGAATCGTTTACATCGCAACGAGAAGAGTGCCCCCACCAGCGGATGAGAAATTTCCATCTTCGCAGTGATCACATATGTCAAAAGACAGTTACGACGGTTTGGGTATACATAGGGAAAATTCGAATGTCTAGTCCACGTCAGAGAGGATGGTGAGAGGGGGAAATGGACCTCCATACAGAGTGCTGACCGCAGGAAATAAAACGCGTCGATCAGGTGACCGATCGAAACAGCTAGAACTTTCGTGCACAAAATTAACCGCCATATGGCTCAGATCGTAGCTTCATGTCCTTTCTACTTTTGTTACCTGAAATGTGGAAATGATGGGATCACGAAAAACGATGTACCTGGTCCCAGCGCTGGAACAATAGGACGTCGAACAATGGGACACGTCACCCCATGCTATAAAAGGGGAACAACACGACTTGAACAGTATCGCCTCTCATCTTTACACCTTTTCCTTCACCAGCTATGTTTCAAGGCTTCCATCCTCCGTCAGACGTGAAGAGACTTCCGCTTCGCGGGCTCTCACAAGCAAGCCTCGCCAATGACTATGGCGATGACCTGTAAGTGGCTCTATCCCTTGACGATGTCCAAGACTCATTTCCATGACAGCTCCCAATCCTCGCAGTCCTCTTACCATTCTGCGTTTGTGGCTCTGACTTCTTTTTGGTACCTCGCCACTAATCCCCAACAATAGAGATGAATCACAAAGTCAAGGCTTTGATGATTTCGATGCCTCCCAGTTTTCCATCGACTCTCAAGACAACGTTCAGTTCGACGGCTCTCAACAGTTCAGCCAGCGATCCAACCACAACGATCAGTACGTCGTCTATCCGCCGAGCGGAAGAGAAACCCCAGTGCCGTGAGTTTTTACATGATCTTGCTTTTACTACTGCTGATTCCTGGAAGATCTGCCTCGCAGTAAATCGTTTAGTTCTCCCTCTTTTCTCTTCATTCCTGATCCAATGCCGCAGGGTATCACCCGGGTACGACTTTCCGGCGTCTCAAGCCTCCGACTTCAGCATGCTATCTGCGTCTAATGCGGGTACAATCACCGGTGCTGCATCTATGCCGGCTTCTCAGGCATCAGACTTCAGTATGATGTCGAGTTCCGAGGCTGACTTGCCAGACCTTCGACCAATGTGCGTACTCGACCGCTTTTTAATTATCCGGGCAGCATATTGAGGTTCCTTGACAGAACGAGGGCTGAGCTGCAAGCCACGATGTATGACTTTACGCAGCGCATGATCCCCCAGATCGTCGAGGGCATTGTCGCTGAGCGTTTCCGCGACTTCAATGCCCAAATGGAAAGTTTGCGCGCTGATCTTCGGCGGTTGTCACAACGCGTTACGAAGGTAGAGAGGGAGGTAGGGGAATAGCTTGAATTTGAACACCGAAGCAGAGACTCCCAAAGAATTGTATATGATTGAACGTTTGAATACATGATATTGCTCTACAAGGAAAGCCGCATCTGCTACATATCAGTGGGAGAGCGTCGGAATTTCACTGATTTGTATCGGGAAGCGGCCGTCCATGCAGAGCTTCTACTCTCCCTCCTTCCTAAATAATGCATAATTCACATGCAGCGCGAATATCTGTCGTAAGAGTTGTCAGCAAAACGCGAACACGTCCAAGAAATTAACGCTCACCGAAAACAAAGACAAGAAATAAAAGGACCAAGAAACAAGAAGGCGTGAGAGAAGGAGTGGTATCATTTCTTCGACGAGCTCTCTACAAGCCAAAGAAAGGAGACCCCTCCCACCCACACGCACGATAAAGAGACACTAATGTGAGCTTCGTGAATGAATAGCCGGTGATTGAACCACAATTGTACCTGCACCGGTCTCAGAGATCCGGCAAATGGCGACTCTCAAGAGCCTGTAGATGAAGATCAGACAGCCTTTCTGAGGTAGACGATGGCTGGCGACGAACCAAGCGAAACCTGACGCTCTCGATGCGCCGTTCGAGTTTGTATAACCGGTAAGACGATCCGCGAAAGAAGGATACGAAGCAGCCGAAGTGGTGGACGTCGTTGAGTGTCTGATCTTTCAGAACAGAGAAGACCTTGTCAATCCTACAATTGAGATCAGTTGCCCGTGAGAGTGGCAAGACAGCGACAAACGCACTCTTCCAGTTCCAGCCTTATCACCCTCTTTTGGCGCCGTGACTTACGCCTACCGTTTTCAATCGAGGCGTAAAACTCATCGGTACACGCCTCCAAGGTCTTTTTCACAGCCGCCAGACGATGTAGAGGGCTCAAGTCACGGAACAATAGGGTGACGTACGGAGAGACGACGAGGATTCCATGAAAGACGAGCTGGATAATTTCCATGTACTGGGGAAAGAACGTCCGGAAGATGTAGGCTGCGAATACGACAACCCCTGTGAAGGACATCACGACAGTAGCGGTAAGAGAAAGCGTCCTCACAGCATTTCCGGCCAGATACAATAGTCTTTATACGTGCAGAGACCTGTGCACCAGACAATTTGTAATAGTCGAGAGTTAATCGAACCACATACTTCTAGTCCTTCCGTCATTGCTGTAGTCATCGTCCGCGAGCCCAAGAATTTGACCGAGGCGTTGAGATTCTAGCTTGATTAAAGGTGATAGTCCATCTATTTCAGCATGTTGTTAGAACAAACAAGAGTTGACGTGCCCTTCTCTCTTCGCAAATCTACGCGCATTCGGGGCAACATCTAAAAGTCAAACGTTAATAGAGTTTCAATTGAAAGGGACGGCCACGAGTTGGGATCCCCGCACTAGTAGCAAAACGACCTCAGACTATACGCGTATAGGCGTAGCTTTGAAGGGACTCGTGTCGCCAAGAATGAGCGCCACCGGCTGTACCCGCGACGCTACATCCTGCACTCACGACGGGTGCGGAGCCTCGTGTTGATTAACGCAGCTCGTACGTGCACGGGATTGGAATCGAGACGTGAATCCTTCCCTCATCGTGTCAGATGTCCGCAGACCCAGAGTTGGCTTCGTGAACATCATGGTCAAGAGCTAAAAGTGGTTCGGATTTTGCCGAGTAACCGATCGCCCCCTAGCAGTGCGTGTCGATAGCAAAACAATTCGAATTCAGAGCAAGTGACAGAAGTACAATGTGTGATAGATAACTTCTACAGAGCGGAACCATGACCGCATACTTTCCAACCGAACAACCTAGAACATATCGACAAGAACAACGGGGATAAAGATAAAGAAAAAACAACATCCGCTCTCGCGCTAGTCTGACTCCTCTAGTCATAGATTAGCCTCAGAGAATACGCCGCTAGTGCGTCGAAACATCTTCATGACGCTGTGCCGCCGGCTGTTCTTAATCGTCTTCTGTTCCTCCAAACCTTTCAACGCGCCGAGGACATCCTCATCTGCAACAGTGTCTTTCGGCTGCTTATACGAGGGGCACTTTCCTTCCTTATCCTGCGCCTCCCTGATATCGTCGATCTCGCGGACGACGGCTATAGCCATCATCTTCTCGATGGCATGACAAGCGGACCTGTGCGCCACCCACTCAGTCCACTCCTTGACTGGAGCAAAGCACCCCGCGCAGACGATAGCTCCCTTTTCTACCCTTGTCCACTCCTCGGCGTCGAGGAACTGCTCAGCCTTGGGAGTAGACACAAGAGCGAAGTAGAGCTTCGTGACTGTGATGGTGGGCGTGGATGAGTTCAGACCGACTGCAGTGAAGGAGACTGTAGCTCCTTGCGCGTCAGAGAGCTTGTGGTTATCACCACGGAGGTCATAAGGGGATAGTTCGAGCGTGGTGCTGGGAAGTGTCGGGTTGATAAGCAGACTAGCCTTCAGACGACTCACTTTTGCACCGTTTCTTCAGACGCGACAATGGTATTCTCGTCCTGGGCAGAAGAGAAGCGTACTACCACAGAAGAGATGTCCTGGCGGCCGGGAACGTTGACTGTAATAGACGACATGGCAAAAGTTTCCGACCAATAGATGGGGGAGCAGGAAAGTGCGGAATGCAGGCGCTGTGACTCTTTATAGCGACGTATGAATGCTGACCTAACAAAGAGAGCCATCCATTGTTGTCCCTACATGACTTCAGTAATCCACGATTGTTTGCTGCTATTGTTCGCCATTTTAGATTGTAATATGACCCTGAATGAATGCATCGGCTCAGCAGGTGCTGTGGACGACCATGTGTAAGTACGTTCTGGCACTCAGGATAGTGGCGGAGTGGAGTATCACGGTTGATGACTGTGGACTGGAAGTTTCGACGGAATGGATCAGAAATAATATTACACTGCAACGAAATTGACGTTACACACTCGCAAGCAACCCCAGGCGTTGAATTTGTAAAGAAGCTCCTCGCGCAGAAACCAGCTCTGACAGAGCGTCTTCGCACATTCGTCGTACACCCTCTCTCCGCGAACGACTGTCGACATTGATCTCCAACCGCCTCCATGTCGGACACCAGTCTAGGCGTTCTCCGTCAATCCTACGTCCATTGATGGTCGCGTCTCGTAGTCCAAGCACCATCCCCACGACTACATGGCACTTCGATTCCAACGACACGTCCTCAAGCGCCTCCATTTCTTCCAACATCAATTTCATTCGTGCCCGAATCTTTGACATCTCCATCGTCGTGGAAATTTTGATACGCAGGTGCGTGAGGAACCGCAAACTAACGCTCGCAGTAAAAAGGTAGCCCTCCGAGAATGCGTGGTAACGGCAGAGATGAAGACAAGGGAGCGCCTGGTCAGTACGATAAACGGTGACTGAACATGTAGATATGATAAGTGTCGTCCTCATCCGGTACCCCGCAGACGACACCGAGTCGGGGAGGAAATGTGGCGCGCTGAGATGATCCAGGAGATGACGGGAAAACCCGTGGCCTTCGGTCTCCAAGACTAATCGCTGCAACTGCCCTAACACAATTGGTGGGAGATCGTCTTCCGAATCATAGTAAGGGAGCTGCGCCCTCAACACCAGCTTCTCCATCGTCGGAGAGTTCGCCACCATGTTGCGGAAAAGACGGATATGGGGACCATGGCTTTGCGCCGTCGAGTCCACATGTAGGTCGACCAAATTCTTCCAAACGTCCGATTCCAAGGAAAATATCGCCACCTTTCCGGTGACATGCATGACGCGGAGGTGGGGGAGCGAGGAGGGGGGAGGGAAAATAATGCAACAGGGACCCGGCATGCTGCTCAGCACGAGCGTTCTCAAGTTCGGGAACGCATCGAGTCCACACCTCAGGGTTTGGTTTCCGGGGCCTCCGGCGTGGATGTAGACAGTCGTGACGCGCAGTTCGTCGAAAGCCATGCGCTCAGGAGGGTTATCATGATACAGGTGGACCTCAAGGGGGAGGTGGGATCCGGAACGGATGAGAGCTTTGTCTGGGGTGTCCACATGAAGCTTTGTCCAGAGAAGTGGTGTGTCCATGATGAGGCCATACCAAACCCGACAAACGGATAGAAGACGATAAATTTCGCGCGATGGCCTTTGTCCATCCGTGTCAGGGCTCAAAGGAGGATTGGATAGTAAAGTGAAGGTGAATATTTCGAGCCAGACTTCGCCCGGGAGCTCCTTGTCGTTGATCATGCTGGTGGGACGAGGTGGAGGTTTCAGAACGTGATCGAGATGACAGGCCGATGCCGACTCGGCATCGAAATTCAACTTGCGACCTGCCACACTTGGGCTTTTCAAAATCTTTGCGCACACAGTCAATTGGTTCCTGCTACCTAGTCTTCGAGTGTTCCAGTAATCACGCACAGCATAGCAGATAGCGCCGAACGACCTTCGAGTTTCGGTGTAGCTACGTCCTTCAGACAACGCTCTGAGCGCTCGGTCTCCCAATCTGGTTCCATCGTGGCCGTCCTGCGCTTAGAGCAGCTCTTCAAGAATCATCTTATCCGCATTTTGACCCTGGCTGGTTTGAGCGTGGCTATAGCCTGTATGAAGGATCTGATGGAGCTGTGTTTGGTCGTCGGGATGCTTCAGCCGTGCTGTTTACACGAGGACAGCGACGCCTACCTTGAGAACTCGGAGGCGTTATGCATTGAAGCTCATCGACCAGATTTTAATCCATCTGAATCGGTTGCGCCGCCTATGCAACTCCGCCTTCTACATTATGACGGAAACGCTCTCAGTGAGGGCCGCCCTCGTTTCGCTGCAGGAGTTACAGCTGGATCCTACGTTCATAGTGTCTCAAACAAGGAATGTGAGTATCTTCATCTTAGGCTTTGTCCTCCATCACGCTGATATTTAGAAATCTGGCACCGCTTCAACTACACAATGTCATTTATATCCTGCAGAAGACGCAGTGTGACGTATCTACCTGTCGTCTTTGCAGCAGTCCCCGACATATCCACAACCCGACTTTGCGCTGTCGTAAAGGTCTCTCAATCCCCGAGGTCTAAACACCGAGTACCGCGAGGTGTAGAGTATGCCTACGGGAGACTATCCCCGAGGCTGGCGTCGGTCCGTACAGCGGCAGTATAGGTTTTGATTGTTGATGTTGAAGATTTCTTCGATCACCGTTCCGATGTACAGTTGAGCGGAGAAGTCCGAAAAATACTCGAGCGTAAAATCAATAGCAATAGATGGCGGTTCAAATGCCACATCGCCGCCAGTATACGCCGCCAGGATAACGCGTAACCACGCCAGCCTGGAAGTGTTGGTCTCCTTATGGCTGCCTGCCCGCCACGTCATCGCTTCAGGTGAGGATCATACTGTGGGCGACCTTTGCGACGACTAACGACCAGGATACCAGGATTGTTGACGAGCGTGGCAGGCGCTGCCATTAAGATGACTCGCAGAGCCAACGCCAAGCCGCCATTGCAGGATTTCGAACTGAACGCGACATTCGAGGCGACGGCGGCGGACCATGGTCACTACCACCCCACACGATATCGTTGCGGATTGCGCTCGTGGTGGCTCACATGTTGGTGAGTGGTCCTGTACTCTGTTGACGCGTTCTCACCGGATTGAACAGGCTTCGCGACTCTCCGCTGGCCGGTTCCAACAGCTACGACGACGAATGACCATGACCTCAATGATGTTTCCGTGCAATGGCGTACTTGGTGTCCGTGGCAGCAGTGTGTGTGCAGAGGCTTTTGGTAGCACGGGTGGTATGGTGCCACGACTGGCGGGGCCGCTGCGCGGGCGGGATTCGGGACGCGTCACCTACTATTACCGCTACGGCTAGATTTCACATGCAAATAATATGTTTTTTTCTATTCTTTTTCTATTTTGAACCAATCTGAGAAGCAGTAGGAATAGGCAGGGTAATCTGTATCATTCTGTTCTCCGAAACAGATTTTTACTGAATTAAACATAAGAAAATCTGTATATCGGTCGCTTTTACAGATACGCAGAAAACAACAGTAAACTACAGATATAAACAGACGCCGTTTTCACTGGGGGTGATAGACCAACAATTGCGAGGGGTGAAAATAAACAGAGGACTGGAGAAATTGAGGGGCGGACCCTAGGAGGTCCACTTTATATCTGGATTGCCAAGCCAACGGACACGCTCTCCATTATTCTCATCGTCAATGAAGGGGTGTAGTGCGGAGCCCTCGCGTTAACAATGCAGAGCGCTCCGAGAGAAATGCAAGGCGCAAGAGAAATTGCAAGGAGGCGTGGGAAAGCGGCAAGTGCTGCCGGCTCGTCCCTGCTTGAGCATGGCATTGGCAAAAAAGGGCTTCGGCTTCCAACCAGCATCTAGCGACCTGACCTGACCTTGACGCTCCGTAGGATGACGACGACCGAGACTATACGGAGCCGCATGTCCTTGGGGCAGCGCTAGAGCGACTATGAATGGTGTGTCTGCTTGGGCTCGTCGCGCTATTGCCGCTCATTAGTTTCTAGGACCAAGCGAGCTCCGACCATTCGAGCGGCTAAGGACGACCAAGATTGCGCTAGAGCCATGTATCCACGGCCTTCCCCCGCCACTAGATCTAAACGGCTCTGTCCCGCCTTACCCACGCGCCAATTACTCCAGCACTGCTTGCCCATCGTTCGCCCAGGTAGACCATCCGACGGCGTATACTCGCGAAGTCGTTCCGATGGTCAAGCTAGGATTGGCCTACCGATCCGGCTCCTGTATAGCAAAGATTTGCGGTACGTTTACAAAATATCGATGAAATCTCTGTCTCAGTGTTGTATAGCATGTCGATCCCCCTTTGCCGCACTCAATACAAGCTATCTGATATCGCGGCCTCGTATCATTCCTTCCCGTATCATCTTATCCCGATCCATACGAAACACGTTTTTAGCTGCTCGCGGTTGGTCTTGGACGAATAGACATTTCTGGAACGGTTTTATGATTCGGATGAGGCGGTACGTTCACGCCTTACCTTCCGTTTGAAACCTTTTGACGCGCGACTCGGCAGTTCTTACTCTACCCTCGTCCAAATGATTATTGGCCGTGATCGTTCATGCCGTCGATCTATCGTTTGCTGTCCATCGCCCATCACGCTGTACATCTATCTAAGACTATAAGTGAGTGATTCTCCATATCAACATCGCATCTACATCTTCTAATTGGTCACCAGTACACGGGCCAACAAACGGTCTATGTAGCTGTTACACATCATATATCATGATTGTGATGTTCTGTCCGCGGACGTGATTGCTACGCGAGCAATTTAGCAGCTGTAGATATATATGGGCAACTCTGCGTTTAGGCCGAGGTCCTTTCAATTACCCCGCATCCGATTTGGGGTTGGTAAGTCCATCCCCTTCCGAAACGCCACCTTTCCAAGCTGACTGCGCTTACAGCTTGTTGGCAGTGCCGGCATCGTGATTACCATCCCTATTCGCTGCCGTACATAAAAGCTGTCCAGACCCCCTCTTTGTCTTCTGCCCTCTCTTTGTCCTCTGCTTTCTTTCACAATCGACATCGATAGTGCCTCGTGTTGCGCTATTATCTTTCCAGCGTGTGCCGAGGCTCGAAGACAAAGACGCGCTCCTTCCACGCCCTTCCACACCGTCACGGAACAAAAGGCCACGTACACGCGCGGTATTACGTCACCGCCGGACAATAAGGATATAAAGGGCGGACTCCACCGAACCCTCCCATCTGATTCCCCCATCACGCCCAAGTAACCAATCGAACAAACACGTTTTTTCTTTGATCTTTTTACCCTTACTCGTATTCCGAAATGCCAGCAGCACACACACGACGGGTTACACGCTCTGCGACTTCGTCAGTCAAAGCTTCTTCGTCATCATTACCATTACCTTCCTCGTCCTCCTCTGTGCCGCCATCAAAGAAAATGCCCCCGCGTATCAAGCTCCGTCGCGTTACGCGCGAGGAGCTCAACGGGTGGTGGAGCGGGAGCGACTCCGAGGTTGAGGACGCGCTACCCCAGCGCATCGACGAGCCGTGGCCGTATATGTTCCAGGTAAGCTTCTAGACTATTGACGTCTACAATTGCTCATGCTTCCCTAGCCCGGCGATAGTGTGTGGATACGCACCGCGGGAGGGAACTGGCATCGAGGGCGTGTCTCGGCGCAGACTACCCGGAAGGGTGTTATCTCGCGACAGGTAGGCGGATGTTTCTCGTGTTTATGCGCATGTGGGATACTGATTGTGATTGGTTGATTTAGCGTGGCGCAGAAGGCTTCTTTTATTCGGTGGTCTTTAATGAACGACTGAGGAAATATTTTGCCCCGCTGAATGGGGATATTAAGCCGGATTGTCGACATACGCGAGAGTTGTTGGAGGGTGCAGGGGTGTTGTAGGGGCGTGTGTGTGGCGTCGTTATCTGTGATGACGTTTACTTTTTGCTTTGTTAGTAGACTTGGATAGACGGTGTAGTAGACGACTACGATAGTTACCGTCCTAATGGTTTTGTAAATGCTTTCGAGTGTCCATACCACAACCTTGAACGAAGTGTACAGTACGGTGTAAAATGTAATTAGCCCGAGTAAACGTGTGACGTGTTCTTTTCTTATGGAGTCGCGTCGCGACTTCCTCCATGGCGTTTGACATGGAAGTATTGTTATATTATACTGGTGACCGATTGGATCGTATTAGATGGTTGGAGTACGCACCCGTATTCAGCCCGCGTCTGGTCGCGCGGACGAGGATCTTGATTTCAACCAGAGTGTCTTTGCACAGCCCACCTTGTCTGCTTTGAAAACCTACTACTTATCATTGAGTCTTTCCGTCACTGGCACGACTCTGCATTCCAGGTTCTGTGGGAGACCGACACGTCTACAGGATCCCTAAGTTTTAAAGTCCCAACGCTTCGCCGAGTGCTTAAGTAGGGTTCGAGCACGTTCAAGTGCCTGTGGAGATGCTTGAGCAGAGGAAGGAGGGAAACGCTGAGGGGATTTGGTGGACAAGGCGTCCGATGCGTTACAATACTATGGCGGCGCATGAGAACTCGCTTTTCTCCAACTCTGCAGCGCCACTTGAGCAAAAAAGAAGTAGCAGAAAAAAATGAACTCATACCCACGGCAGCCGCAGGCCTCGAGACAACCGGTAGGCTATTTGGAGACAGGTATCTTTCTCAGCCAGTTATCATAGTACTGGACTGCGCCTTTCTCCAAGAAAAGAAAGCCCCACGAGACTGCTAGTCTCTCCTAGACAGACTGACGATACGACGTGACGAGCGAGCAAAGTACTTGTATGTAGCTTATACTTATATGGAGACGGATCTTTCTCAGCCAGTTAGAGTTGGACTGCGTCTTTCGCTACACATCTCCAATTTTCAAGTCGCAACGCTTCGCCACAAAGTAAGTACTAGAAGGGTTCGAGCACGTTCAGCGGATGGAGGAGTATCTGTGGAGGAGAGGAAGGGAGGAGGGAAATGCCTTCCACGGACTTGAGGGGATCTGGTGGACAAGGCAGGCGTCCGATACGTGGAACTGGCCAACTCACATACTTATATGACTTTCCTGCAGTACCACTTGAGAAAAAAAGAAGTAGCAACAAAGGAACTCGAGTTTCGCATATACTAAGGCTCGAGACAACCGGTAGGCTATATGGAGACAGGTATCTTTCTCAGCCAGTTAATACTGGACTGCGCCTTTCCCCGTGATGAGCACGCCATGCCCAAAAGAGAGTGCGATCGTGCATGGAAAAAAAGGAGTGGAAGACGAAGAGTCCTGCATGCAAGATCCCGATATGGCCACTGAGCTACCTCGGAGACAAACGTCGATACCTGAAACGAGATTCAAGGACTCGACAGGACGAGCGTCTTTGATTTCATGTTGTAATCTAAGGACTTTCTTGTGCACGATGCATTGGATCAAGCTGACACTACCGATTGATATAAAATGTAGTACGTCTGCTACTTCTTTTACAGTACACGACCACGACCACTGGGTTACATCGCGGTTAATGCCTATGTACGTAGTGGGCTATGTCGAAGGAGCAACGCCTCGCCAGTTCATACCAACAACTGTCATGATCATTTACCATGTGGTCAAAGTAGGAGCGAACAGAATCGACAAGATCCAGCGCCACGCCATCACTATCCGGATTTTCCGGAGATGACAACCGGAAGCGTCCAAAGAACTTGTCCGAGGTCCTTGCATCAACGTGAATGGTGATAGATGCAAGATGTACCATGGAAGGCGCACTAAGCGTCTCGCCGAGCCTCTCTAGATCAATCGGGATTCCTCGTTCGTTTTGGGTCTGGTCGATCTTCACGGCCAATACAAACTCGCGTAACTGGTATAAGAGCGGCCGGCTGAGGGACTTCAAGTACATGGGCCACGCTTCCAAAGACGGAGCGACGAGCGACTCCCGGCTGAAAGCCGCGCGGACAGCCAGACGGAGGTAAACGAGTTTTCGAAATGGCAAGCTGGGAATATCGCTAGACGCGCATGAACATGAGTATCAAATGAATATGTACGTCGCGGGCTGGCTAACTCACATATGTGACTTTTCTAGATCAAGATCCAACTCCTGCAGAGATTTGAGCGCAGTTCGCAGGAATAGTACAAGTGCGTCTCCTGGTGGGTCCAGAAGATGTAATTGCAAGCGCCGCAGCCGGTCAAGATAAATGAAGGGGTGAGTAAGAAGCCACCGCAAGACTTCATCAGTGCCTTCGATACATAGCACCTCAAGCTGCTCCAGGTAGCCCCCGGACGCTGCTCCTCCAAGATGCGACATCCCAAAAGTGCCCACCAACAAGTGCAGCTCCGTCAGATTCCTTGCAATAGGCATTAACGCCTCAACATCAATACCCGTACCCACAAGCGTCAAAACGCGCAGCCTATGCTCCGCCAACCGCCTCTCCAACGTCCACGCACTCCTCACCTCCACTCTCAGATCGCTCATTTGGAGGTGATTTAGATTGGGGAGGGAGGATATGATGTACGGGAGATACACGTTCTCCGCGAGCCACCCCTCGACGAAAATGGGATCGCGTCCCCCAGACGAGCGCCCACCCCCACTCAGATTAAGACACGTGGTATACGCGAGCATCTGTGCGCCCCGCCCCGGGACGAGGATGTCCTGCGCGAACCGCGCCGCGCTGAAAATGTCCGGTCCGGCGTCTCCATAAGAGTTATAGTGTACGCTGATTTTGGAGAACATGTGTTTCCGCGTGCGAGAAAGGAAGTACGTGTGCGCGAGCGAGCAGGCCTGGAGAGCGGGTTTGGCGTGGGGAGACCCGAGGGAGGCGACGTTGTCTATGATGAGGTCGAGGATTTCTTGGGGGACGGGAGGGATGGGGGCGGAGTCGAGATCTAGGAAAGGAGGGTAGGGCTCTTCCTCGGAAAGCGGGTTTGGGAAGTCCAGATTTGAAAAAGCTGCGATTATGGATCTGACGTGGGCATCGGGCTCTGGAACGAGAGCATCCATATATATATGAGTCGCGATTGATTCAAGAAGAGTGTATGAGGTCTCTCGTTTTGCGGAGATGTCTTCCCTTCCACGTAGATGAAAGAAAGGTTCAAAGCGCCGATCGACCTTTCTGTGCCGAATCGGCATAACGTCTCGATCACGTGCCGTGGGTTTCCCTTTGTGCGGACAAACTACATTCCTCCTACTGATTACTGCAACTCGCAACGAACGAAAGACCAAATTACAAGACACAAATGGCAGTACTAGTACCTACGTCTAGTCTATATCTTGAGATTCTACGCGGCAAAATATCTTCATCGCACAGCGGATGGATGCCCATCGTTCAGAAGACCATATCATGGCCTCCCGATACATCCAGCGCGACACGTAAACTTCCTTCAAGACAGCACAAGGAGACAGGAAAGCATCCGTATCGCCACTGCGCGCCATACGCGATTCAAGCAACCTACATATGGCCTCCGCCGGCGTCCAATCTTCCGTAAATGAGGTCACAATAGCACCGTTCCCTCCAAGGTCGAAACTAGTCATCTCTGGTAGGCGGCATGCTTTCCCAGGAACACGCGTCATGCCCAGGACAAACGATTCCCTGAGGTAGGAATTGGTGATAGTGAACTCCTTCACATGCGGC